>CM035845.1:312589387-312769387 GCA_020510985.1 Pholidichthys leucotaenia | reverse complement strand
TCACTAAGTGCAGCTATGTCTACATTGTACCTGTTCATTTCCAGAGCCACAAGCGCGGTCTGTTTTTCTGGGCTCTGTGATGTTGTTCTGTCCAACAGAGTGCAAACATTCCATTCCGCTACACACAAGGCTGCTGTTTTCCTCTTCTTTTGTCTTCCTGATCCTAGCTTACTTTTCACTGCCTGTCGGAGTGTGAACAGATCAGCGCAGACCTTGTAAGCCCGGGCGACGTCCGAGCCGGTATGAGTTGCTTTCTGATTGACCATTTCATGAAACTGCTTGCAAAGTATTTGAGTACCGCTAGCTTTTGCTGGACTAGCAGCACATTCTTGGCAGATAAAGGTATTATCAGTGGCAAGGACAAGCCAAGACAAACTGACTCCAGTATCTGTTGCAGTGACTGACCAGATGATAGGTTTGTTTATCTGTGCTCTTTGTGTAGTGCATGTCACGATGCACCGACTGGCATAGTCCACCACAGACCTTGCAACAGATGTGTTTATCTGCCAGGATGTCCAGTCTCACTCCGTGTAAATTTGCAAAAATCTAAAAAAAAAAATGCCTTTTTTCACGTTGCCATTATGGGGTATTGTGTATAGAATTTTGAGGGAAAAATGAATTTAATCCATTTTGGAATAAGGCTGTAGCAACTAAATGTGGAAAAAGTGAAGCGCTGTGAATACTTTCCAGATGCACTGTATATACGTACATAATAGCGGTTTCACGGATGGGTCAATATACATGAAAGTGAAGAGTGAAAAGACAGTTGAGTTATTGTGATAATTAAAAGGACCTCAGTTCTGTGCATGTGAGCGTTCGGAGGGAGGGGGTGGGACCTGTTTGCAGTTCGGATGGCCCAGAGGAAGAAACTGTTCGTCAGTCTGGAGGTGTGGGACCTGATCGAAATTCATTTAATATTTAGTAGAAAAGCCTTTGTTGGTAATAATAGCTTCCAAACACATGAAGAAACTAGATGCAGGCATTGCTCAGGAGTGATTTTAGCCTATTCTTCCACACAAACTGTCAAATCTTGAAGGTTCTGTGTGTGTCCTCTATGAACTCTGATCTTCAGTTTGTTCCATAGATTTTCAATTGGATTCAGGTCAGGTGACTGACTGGGCCGTTCTAGCAGCTTTATTTTCTATGGAGCCAGTTGAGAGTTTCCTTGGCTGTGTGTTTGGGATCACTGTCTTGCTGAAATGTCCACCCTCATTTCATCTTCAGTATCTTGGCAGATGGCAACAGGTTCTTATCAAGGATGTCTTCTTCTTCTTCTTTGATTTGATTGGCAGTTGACAACCAGCTTACAGGTGCATTACCGCCACTGACTTGATAATCATCACTCCACACCCCCGTACAGAGTTCCCACAAGGAGTTCTGAACAACTCCCCACGTGCAAAAAAATCATCCGCCCTTGGACTGTGTCTGGCCATTATTTGTCCATCCATCTTTCTTTCAATTATATGAAGGCTGCCTGTACCATGTGCTGAAAAACACCCCCACACCATGATGGGATGTGCAGTGACATTTCTCTTCCAAACATGCTGTGTGTTGTAGCATCCAAAAAGTTCAATTTTAGTCTCATCTGCAGACTATATTCTCCCAGTTTTTTACTGGCTTGCCCAAATATTGTGCAGCAAACACGCTTCTTCTTCAGCAGTGGAGTCTTGCGAGGTAAGCGGGCATAGAGCCCATGTTGGTTTAGTGCATTACTTGTTTTCTTTGACACAGCAGTACCTGCTAACTCCAGGTCTTTCTGGAGCTCTCCATGAGTGGTTTTTGGTTCTTGGATACCTCTTTTATTAATTCTTTTGACTCCTTTGTCAGAAATCTTGTGAGGAGCTCCTGGTTGTGGCCAGTTCATGGTAAAATGATGTTCTTTCCACTTCCGAATGATGGCTCCAGCAGTGCTCACTGGAACATTCAGCAGTTTAGAAATGCACCTGTAACCAATGCCATCATTATGTTTCGCAACAATATGGTTGTGAAGGTTCTAGAGGGAGCTCTTTGTTTCTACCCATCATGAGTTCTTTGTGGTGTGACAACCTGATATTCAGAGACCTTTTTAAAGGCTATTAGTCAGGACTTCATTAATTTGCAATGATTAATTGAAATTAATTTGCACTGATAGGGGATGGAATGGCTTCCTAAATTCTGATGGATTTCAGCTGGTTTCTTGGCTTCATATGCCTTTTTGCACCTCTTTTTCTTCATGTGTTTAATACTTAGTCCCTGTGGCATTCCACTTTATTTAATATAACTTGTTTTGTGAACACAGTTGCCTTGATTTCTTTGTATGTATGGAATTCTTGGGTTGTTGCTGATATCTAAGACAACTAAGACCCAGGTGAAGACGGAGCTGAGAAAGATCAAGGCGAGGAAGGTGTCAGGACCGGACGGCATCAGCTCAAAGCTCCCCAAGTCCTGTGCAGATCAGCTATGTGGGATTGTGGAGCACATCTTCAACCTGAGCTTGAAGCTGGGGAGGGTACCACAGTTGTGGAAAACATCTTGTGTGGTACCTGTACCAAAGACCTTCCGCCCCAAAGACCTGAACAGCTACAGACCACCTTTGCTGTGTGCAAAGGTGGACCAGCACCTGTGGGCTGCACGGTGGTGCAGTGGTTAGCACTGTGGCAGCACAGTTTACCCTCGGCCGGGGGATCGCGGGGACCATGAGATCGTGGGTTCGATCCCTGCCCCCGGCCAACAGGGATCTGTGTGGAGTTTGCATGTTCTCCCCGTGTTGCGTGGGTTCACTCCGGGATTTCTCCGGTTTCCTCCCACATGCCAAAAACATGCAGGTTAGGGATACGGGGCGCTTGTGCACGCAGAGACCGGCAGCTGGTGGCTTGTCACCAGACTGCAAAACAAATCTACCTACGGGTACAAAATAAGTAATAAAAAAAAAAAAAAAAAAAAGACCAGTGGCCCTGACGTCCCACATGATGAAGACCCTAAAGAGACTGCTCCTTGCTCACCTCCGCCCCCTGGTGGGACCAGTGATGGATCCACTCCAATTCGCTTACCAGCATGGCATTGGGGTGGAGGATGCAGGGATCTTCCTCCTTCACCGTTCTCTGTCCCACCTGGAGAAGCCCGGGAATGCGGTGAGGATCATGTTCTTTGACTTCTCCAGTGCTTTCAACACCATCCAACCGATGATCCTGAAGGACAAGCTGCTGTGCGCAAAGGTGGACCAGCACCTGTCATCATGGATCCTGGACTACCTCACTAACTGGCCACAGTTTGTGAGAACCCGGGACTATGTGTCCGACACGATCATCAGTAGCACCGGGGCCCCCCAGGGAACGGTTTTGGCTCCCTTCCTGTTTACCCTTTATACTGTGGACTTCTCACACAACACAACACACTGCTATCTACAGAAGTTCTCTGACGACTCTGCAATCGTCGGCCTCATCTCCAACGGAGATGAAGCTGAGTACAGAGGACTTATCCAGGACTTCGTGGACTGGTGCCATAGGAACTGCCTCCAGATCAACGCAAGGAAAACTAAGGAGCTGGTGGTGGACTGCCACAGGCAAGGACAACCCCTCACAGCACCAGTAAACATCCAGGGAACAGCCATTGAGATGGTGACATCCTACAAGTACCTTGGTGTTCATCTGAACAATAAACTAGACTGGTCACACAATACCGATGCACTCTACAAGAAGGGACAGCGCAGGCTGTTCCTACTGAGGTGACTCAGGTCTTTTGGTGTACAAGGGGCGCTGCTGAAGACATTCTATGACACGGTGGTGACATCAGCCATCACTTTTGGAGTGGTCTGCTGGGGCAGTGGCATTACAGCAGCCAATAGTAAGAGACTAAACAAACTGATCAAGAAAGCTAGCTCTGTCCTGGGGCAGCGCCCTGACCCAGTGGAGGAGATAGGAGAGAGAAGGATGGTGGCTAAACTGTCATCTCTGCTGGAGTCCGAGTCCCACCCTATGCAGGACATACTGAACGCACTGAGGAGTTCATTTAGCAGCAGACTACATCATCCTAGGTGCGCAACCGAGAGGTTTCGCAGGTCCTTCCTACCTACGGCAGTCGGACTGTATAACCTAAGCAGGGCTGCTCGCAGAGATAGCAAAAAACGTGACGACCTAATAGTACTGAATGCAAAAGACGCAATAGACTTACACAATGGTCCCCTCCAGTATATACAACTAGGACAGTATCGGTCGCTACGGAGGGTGACAATATGTATGGATACATATTCATACTATGTAGGATAACTAAGTAGACGGTTATGCTGTTTATCCCATCTCGCTACAATGCTCCGCACTTTGTATATATATTTATATATTGATGTGTATGTATGTATATCCACTGCTCTTATTTATATCTTCCGTATCTTCTTAATTATTGCTCTGAGTGTTGCTATCCCTGTGCTGTTGCAATCCTGGAATTTCCCCATTGTGGGACTAATAAAGGCTTATCTTATCTTATTTTATCTTACCTGGTGAAAATCTCAGGTCACTGGCTCCATCAGAAATAAGTTTAATGAGAAAAATGTTGACGTGTTCAATACTTATTTTCCTTGCTGTATATAATTATATACACTACCGTTCAAAAGTTTGGGGTCACATAAATTTCCTTATTTTTGAAAGAAAAGCACCGTTTTTTTTCAATGAAGATAACTTTAAACTAATCAGAAATGCACTCTATACATTGCTAATGTGGTAAATGACTATTCTAGCTGCAAATGTCTGGTTTTTGGTGCAATATCTACATAGGTGTATAGAGGCCCATTTGCAGCAACTATCACTCCAGTGTTCAAATGGTACAATGTGTTTGCTCATTGCGTCAGAAGGCTAATGGATGATTAGAAAACCCTTGTGCAATCATGTTAGCACAGCTGAAAACAGTTTAGCTGGTTAGAGAAGCTATAAAACTGACCTTCCTTTGAGCAGGTTGAGTATCTGGAGCATCACATTTGTGGGGTCGATTTATCGCTCAAAATGGCCAGAAAAAGAGAACTTTCATGTGAAAATCAACAGTCTATTCTTGTTCTTAGAAATGAAGGCTATTCCATGCGAGAAATTGCCAAGAAACTGAAGATTTCCTACAACGGTGTGTACTACTCCCTTCAGAGAACAGCACAAACAGTCTCTAACCAGAGTAGAAAGAGAAGTGGGAGGCCCTGCTGCACAACTGAGCAAGAAGATAAGTACATTAGAGTCTCTAGTTTGAGAAATAGACGCCTCACAGGTCCTCAACTGGCAGCTTCATTAAATAGTACCTGCAAAACGCCAGTGTCAACATCTACAGTGAAGAGGTGACTCCGGGATGCTGGCCTTCAGGGCAGAGTGGCAAAGAAAAAGCCATATCTGAGACTGGCCAATAAAAGAAAAAGATTAATATGGGCAAAAGAACACAGACATTGGACAGAGGAAGATTGGAAAAAAGTGCTATGGACGGACAAATCGAAGTTTGAGGTGTTTGGATCACACAGAAGAACATTTGTGAGACGCAGAACAACTGAAAAGATGCTGGAAGAGTGCCTGACGCCATCTGTCAAGCAAGGTGGGGGTAACGTGATGGTCTGGGGTTGCTTTGGTGCTGGTAAGGTGGGAGATTTGTTCAGGGTAAAAAGGATTTTGAATAAGGAAGGCTATCACTCCATTTTGCAATGCCATGCCATACCCTGTGGACAGTGCTTGATTGGAGCCAATTTCATCCTACAACAGAACAATGACCCAAAGCACACCTCCAAATTGTGCAAGAACTATTTAGAGAAGAAGCAGGCAGCTGGTATCCTATCTGTAATGGAGTGGCTAGCGCAGTCACCAGATCTAAACCCCACTGAGCTGTTGTGGGAGCAGCTTGACCGTGTGGTACGCAAGAAGTGCCCATCCAGCCAATCCAACTTGTGGGAGGGGCTTCTAGAAGCATGGGGTGAAATTTCTCCAGATTACCTCAACAAATTAACAGCTAGAATGCCAAAGGTCTGCAATGCTGTAATTGCTGCAAATGGAGGATTCTTTGACGAAAGCAAAGTTTGAAGGAAAAAAAATTATTATTTCAAATACAAATCATTATTTCTAACCTTGTCAATGTCTTGACTATATTTTCTATTCATTTTACAACTCATGGTGGTAAATAAAAGTGTGACTTTTCATGGAAAACACTAAATTGTCTGGGTGACCCCAAACTTTTGAATGGCAGTGTATATAGGTAAAGTAAAAGTCCTTGAAAAAAAATCCTTTTTTATTGTGTTGTACAGTGCATCCGGGAAGTATTGACAGCGCTTCACTTTTTCCACATTTAGTTGAGTCATTTTTGGGGGTTTCGTGACCAACCTCCCAGGACCTTTTTTTCTCACTGGATTTAGCATTCTAGACCCATTTTAATGAAAATAAGCTCCCATGTACCTCCCAAAAATTACCAAAATGACAGCCGGCCGCCATCTTGGATTTCTCGATTATGTAATCATCTAAACACACTTTTATTGGAATAAACAGATAGTATGACCCCTTAAACCTCTGTTTTGACACCAACATCAGCTTTCTAGGTGCCTTAGTAGTCAAGAAACAAAAAAAAAGTTAATCGGTGGCCATATTGGCGGCCATGTTGGATTTCATCGTGATGGGTTTGTTTCACAAGTAAACTAATAGCATTAATGGAATGCTTGACCCCAAAAACCTATGTCTAGACACCAAAATCAACCTCCTAGCTGAATTAGTTACTGAGATATAGGTGGTGGTTGTGGGGAGCCTTGAATAACGAAACTGAGTTGCATTTAATTCAAAGTTTATTTCAAGCTACATTCCCACAGTCTGCTCTCATCCCTGAGCAGAGAAACAAGAGGGAGACACACACCTCAGTCCTTACCTTTAAACAATCTCACATCAAAGCATCTCACATCAAAGAATCTCCCTTTATCCCCCTACATCAATTTATTCCCCTACATCAACCTTTTATTTACATAACTTCCCCCCTCTCTCCTCTCGAGCCTTAGAGGTCAGGAAGCCATCTGTTCACACCTATATTTGAACCTCAGAGGTCAGGAAGTCTTCTGTCCCCCACAGGGGGTCCGGCTCTCCTTCAGAGGTCAGGAAATCTTCTGTCCACCACAGGGGGTCCGGCTCTCCTTCATCGTGAGGTTAAATCAATGTCCAACATGTGCATGCACAACTACACAGCCATATAACCCCCCCCATACGATGAAGAAAGGACTATTCCCTAAAATTCAATAACATATTACTGGCTACTGTATAATCAATACAAACATTCAGTCTGTGCGCCGCTTGGGCTTCAACCGTCTGCCGAATCTGCTGTGAGTTGGCCCCGCCTTGCCTGCGGCGCCGTCCTGCATCGGCTCTGTTGACTGAGGGAGAGAGTGGTTATGTGCCCCTTGCGGGGGCCTGCCTCGTCGAGGCGCCACTGCGACCGGCACAGATCCGTCCTTCATGACAAAAGCAGGTTTTAGTCTGTCAGTACTGACTGTCTCTTTTCTGTCTCCCAAATCTAGCACAAATTGCTTATCACCTGCCTCCAGCACTCGAAATGGCCCTTCATAAGGAGGTTTGAGCGTTGCTTTTAGGGCTTCGCGCCTGACAAAAACGAAATCGGCATTTTTCAAAGCCCTGGGGACGAAAACTCGTGGAAAAGCGTGATGAACCGGACCCGGAAGTGTGTCTGCTCCCGTGCGAACTAACGGTCCCAGAGCAGGGAGAGGTGGCGGCTCCGGGTGCTCTGGTAAAAACTCGCCTGGCAGCCTAAGAGTTTGTGCGAATACCAGCTCCGCTGGGGAGGCGTCTAAGTCCTCTTTGGGCGCAGAACGCAACCCTAATAAAACCCATGGCAGTTTATTTACCCAATCTGCATCCGTGAGCGACACTCTGAGTGCTGCCTTCAAAGACCTATGAAAACGCTCGCATAAACCATTAGCCTGAGGGTGGTAAGCCGTAGTGCGGTGAATTTTGGCTCCTAAGCCGTTGGCCATCGCTGACCACAGCTCAGAGATGAATTGAGGTCCTCTATCGGACGTAATGTCCGACGGAACCCCGAAGCGCGCCACCCAAGCCGTTAAAAAAACGCGAGCCAGCTCCGCGGCCGTGGTCGTCGCAAGCGGGACCACTTCCGGCCAATGTGTGATTCGGTCCACCATTGTCAAAAGATGCGTGAACCCCTGCGATGCCGGTAGGGGGCCCACAAGGTCGACGTGTATATGGTCGAACCTTCTGGCTGGAATGCGAAACGGTTCTAACAGGGCCCTTGTGTGCTTGTGAATTTTGGCCCGTTGACAGGAAATGCAGGCTTTCGCCCATTCCTTCACGTGCTTGCGCAGGCCCGGCCAAACAAACTTTCCTGCCACTATTTTCACCGACGCGCGCACCCCCGGGTGCGCCAGCGAGTGGACCAAATCAAAAACACGGCGGCGCCGAGTGGCCGGAACCACCGGACGCGGGCGCCCCGTCGACACGTCGCAGATCAGGGGGGGCATACCGGTTTGTAAACACTTGCTCTCCAGCCTTAACCCTGTTGGTCCAGACTGGAGCGCGCACACGTCTGCATCTGCCCCCTGGTCCGCCGCCATGGCTGCATAATCTATACCCACGTGCACCGGGGCTGCCCGCGCCACCATGCCGCTCTCCTGCGGCGCGGTCACAGTGGCCCGTTCTGCCTCTGCGCGTGGTGGCGTCGTGAACGCGCGCGAGAGACAGTCTGCTACAACATTGAATTTGCCCGCAACGTGCCTAATGTCAGTGGTAAATTCCGAGATCGCGGCCAGCTGCCTCTGCTGCCTGCCGGACCACGGTTCTGAAATTTTAGCCATGGCGTATGGGAGCGGCTTGTGGTCTACATAAGCGGTGAAGCACCGTCCTTCCAGCCAGAACTGGAAATGACGAACAGCCAAATGCAGCGCCAACAGTTCTCAGTCGAACGTGCTGTATTTTCGCTCAGCCGCGCTTAAGGATTTGCTAAAGAAAGCCAAAGGCTGCCAAACTCCGGCGACCTGTTGCTCAATAACGGCCCCTATGGCTACATCTGAAGCGTCTGTCGTCAGCGCGATACGTGCTGCCGGGTCTGGGTGGGCCAGGAGCGTAGCGTCAGCCAAGGCTTTTTTAGCCTTTGTGAACGCGCGCTCCCGCTCTGGGGACCATTCAACCGCCTGGGTTGGTTTTTGTTTTTTGAGCGCGGCATATAACGGTTGCATGATTTGAGCTGCGTGGGGCAGGAATCGGTTGTAAAAATTCACCATCCCCAAGAATTCCTGTAGTGATTTGACCGTTTGTGGCCGGGGAAAATCCGCTACCGCGCGTACTTTATCTGGTAACGGAACCGCTCCCTCTGGGGATACGCGGTGACCCAAAAAATCGATCTGCTCGACGCCGAACTGGCACTTTGTTGGGTTAACTATTAAGCCATGCTCTCCCAGCCTCCTAAAAACTGCTGTGAGGTGCTTTTCGTGTTCGTCCTCTGAAGTACTCGCGACCAAAATGTCGTCGAGGTACACAAACACGAAAGGGAGATCGCGTAACACGGCATCCATCATCCGCTGAAACGTTTGCGCCGCCCCTTTGAGACCAAACGGCATGCGTAAAAACTCGAAAAGTCCGAACAGGGTTATCACCGCTGTTTTAGGAATGTCCTCCGGCTGGACTGGGACTTGATGATAGCCGCGAACCAGATCAATCTTTGAAAAAACGCGCGCGCCCGCCAGGTGCACCGAAAAATCCTGAATGTGCGGGATGGGATAACGATCGTGTGCCGTAGCATTGTTTAGCCTGCGGTAATCACCACACAGTCTCCAGGAGCCATCGGCTTTCGGTACCATGTGCAGCGGCGAAGCCCACGGGCTTTTTGACCTACAAACGATGCCCAGCCTCTCTAGGCTGGCGAACTCCTCGCGCGCAATGGCGAGCTTAACTGCATCCAAGCGCCGGGCTTTTGCAAACACGGGAGGACCAGATGTAGGTATAAAATGTTTCACTCCGTGCTTCGCGACTGCCTCTGAAAAAGTGGGCACAGTGAGCGCTGGAAATTGGGTGAGGAGTGTGTGAAACTTACCACCTGCTGTAGCGACGTGGGTCTGTGCTGGTGGCGGGGACACTCAAGCTGAACAGGGGAGAGAGTAAAAAGAGAGTGCATTTACCAGCCGTCTATTAGCAAGATCAACTAACAGATTGTGTGAACACAAAAAATCCGCGCCCAACATGTTGAAACTCACCGCCGCTATTACAAAAGTCCATTCATATGTGCGGCCATGTGAGCATAAAGGCAAGGTCCTTCTCCCGTAGGTGTTGATGCTCGAGCCATTTGCCGCCGTAGCTCCGCTACCGTGGGGTCCAGCCACCCGGTCCGCGTATGTTGGGGTGATGAAGCTCACTTGGGCTCCGGTGTCTATGAGGAACTCTCGTCCGGAGCGCGCATCCGCGATGTAGAGCAGCTTGTTGCCTTCCCCGAGAGTCGAAGCTGCTAACGACTCTCGGTCTTGCCGTTTCCCGAACTCCTGAAGTTGCAGGGTGGCACACACCTGCGTGCCCTCTCAGCGAACCTCCGATGGTAAAAGCAGAGATTCTCTCCTCTGCTGCGTCGGGGCCGCGCCTCTGCCGCCGGCCCAATGGCTCCACCTCGTCGCGGCCGCGCTGCCGCCGTCGTCGGCCAGCCTGGGTCTGCCGCCTCTGGCTCCCCGCTGTCGTGGGTCGCCGCTGTGGTTGCTTGCCCGCCGCAGGCATCCAGAATCCCATCTGCTTCCTGGGCCAGCTCCCGGAACTCCTCCGGGGTGTGACATTTCTTGCCAGCCAGCGTGCTTCTCGCATGCGTCGGGAAGGTGGAGAGGAAGATGAACTGGAAAAGGAAATCATCCTTGTCCAACCCTCTCAGCTGTATCATCTCCTCCATCAGGGCGCTCGGCCTGTGTCCTCCCTGGTCTAGCAAAGACAGGATCCTCCTCGCCCTCACTTCGGCCGAGGGGGTGAAAAACTTAATGAGGGTGGATTTCAGCTTGTCGTACCTGCCGGTCGCTGGTGGCTGCTCCACCAAACTCTGCACACACCGAGCTGTGCTGTTATCCAGTTTAGCGATGACATGGTGGAATTTAGTGTCATCCACCATTACTTCTGCGAGAGCGAACTGCGACTCCGCTTGTAGGAACCACGACCGTGGGTTATCCTGCCAGAAATCCAGCAGCTTGACGGCCACAGCGTTCGCCATCTCTGGACTTGGTGAGTCCGGGACCCTGAGACCTTCTCCGGTCATTCTCAATGTCATTAGTCACCAATATGGGGAGCCTTGAATAACGAAACTGAGTTGCATTTAATTCAAAGTTTATTTCAAGCTACATTCCCACAGTCTGCTCTCATCCCTGAGCAGAGAAACAAGAGGGAGACACACACCTCAGTCCTCACCTTTAAACAATCTCACATCAAAGCATCTCACATCAAAGAATCTCCCTTTATCCCCCTACATCAATTTATTCCCCTACATCAACCTTTTATTTACATAACTTCCCCCCTCTCTCCTCTCGAGCCTTAGAGGTCAGGAAGCCATCTGTTCACACCTATATTTGAACCTCAGAGGTCAGGAAGTCTTCTGTCCCCCACAGGGGGTCCGGCTCTCCTTCAGAGGTCAGGAAATCTTCTGTCCACCACAGGGGGTCCGGCTCTCCTTCATCGTGAGGTTAAATCAATGTCCAACATGTGCATGCACAACTACACAACCATAGTGGTATGCATTTTGGTGGCCATTTTGAATTTTGGGCAAAAAAAAGGTTTCCCGTAATTTTTGGGAGGTACATGGGAGCTTATTTTCATTAAAATGGGTCTAGAATGCTAAATCCAGTGAGAAAAAAAGGTCCTGGGAGGTTGGTCACGAAACCCCCCAAAATGACTCTACTAATTGTATGTTACAGCCTTTTTCCAAAATGGATTAAATTTGTTTTTTTCCTCAAAATTCTACAAACAATACCCCATAATGACAAAATGATTTTTTTTTTTAATTTTTGCAAATTTATTAAAAATAAAAAAACCCTAAGAAATCACATGTACGTAAGTATTCATAGCCTTTGCTCACTACTTTGTTGATGCACCTTTGGCAGCAATTACAGCCTCAAGTCTTTTTGAATATGATACCACAAGCTTGTCACACCTATCTTTGGGCAGTTTCGCCCATTCCTATTTGCAGCGCCTCTCAAGCTTCATCAGGTTGGATGGGAAGCGTCGGTGCAGTTATTTTCAGATCTCTCCAGAGATGTTAAATTGGATTCAAGTCTGGGCTCTGGCTGGGCCACTCAAGGACATTCACAGAGTTGTCCTAAGCCACTCCTTTGATATCTTGGCTGTGTGCTTACAGTCGTTGTCCTGCTGAAAGATGACCCATCGCCCCAGTCTGAGGTCAAGAGCGCGCTGGAGCAGGTTTTCATCCAGGATGTCTCTGTACATTGCTGCATTCATTACTCCCTCTATCCTGACTAGTCTCCCAGTTCCTGCCACTGAAAAGCATCCCCACAGCATGATGCTGCTACCACCATTGGATGGTTATGAGCAGTGCCTGGTTTCCTCCAAACATGACGCCTGGCATTCACGCCAAAGAGTTCAATCTTTGTCTCATCAGACCAGAGAATTTTGTTTCTCATCAGAATCAGAATCAGAATTAGCTTTATTGCCAAGCACGTTTACAAGTAAATATACGAGGAATTTGACTTGACATTGGGCGCGCACGATAGGCGCATCCCAATGACGCGGCAGCCATGACAAGGCGCCTGTCATACAGTGGAGGGTAAAGAGGGGAAGGGGGAGAGAGAAGAACACAATAGGCAGAGAGAAAAAACATAGTTATCAAAATAACACTCGTATAAGCTCATATAAAGCTCGAATGAGCCAAATTGTGATTACACAGAAAAACCCCCTCTATGCACAATTAGCAGACAATGGATCACACATTAACAAACAGCAAGTTGAGAGAGGCAGTGTGTGTGTATGTTAGTCAGTGTATGTGTATCAGTCATGTGGTGTTGTATGCAGTGTGTGTATCAGACTGGTGAACAGCAAAAAAAACAAAACAAAAAAGACTCTCATGGTCTGAGAGTCCTTCAGGTGCCTTTTGGCAAACTCCAGGTGGGCTGCCATGTGCCTTTTGCTAAGGAGTGGCTTCCATCTGGCCACTTTACCATACAGGCCTGATTAGTGGATTGCTGCAGAGATGGTTGTCCTTCTGGAAGGTTCTTCTCTCTTCACAGAGGATTGCTGGAGCGCTGACAGAGTGACCATCAGGTTCTTGGTCAGAAGAGATGACGTGATAAGGATGAGCATAGAAAGCTGGTCAAAATCTAAAAGAAGAGGAGGGAATGGAGGTGGGAAGCGGGGAAGAGGATGTTTGGAGTTCAGCGGAGTCTAGAAGAAGCAAACGTAAATGTAAAGAAATTCAGTCAAGAGCGTTATCAAGTGCTGATGAATCAGAAGATGAACTATCCTGGAATAAACAGAAGGAGTGTAAAGTAATCATTAAACTTTCTCAGAAAGGAGCATCATTTCATGAGTGGAACCCAGTTAAGCTCACAAATGCAATTAATGGGTTACTTGGAGAAGTTTTAAATGCAAGAATTCTTTGTAGTGGTTCGTTACTAGTTACATGTAAAGATAGTGTTCAACAAGGAAAAGCAAACACAGTCAATAAGATGGAGGGGAAAATGTGCAGTGTTCGGTATTGAAAGGAAATAAGGCAATGAGATGAGTGATATCGGGCATTTCAACAGCTGTCTCAACTGATGAAATAATGAAAAACTTAACTGGAGCAAAAGTGACAGAGGTACACAGATTGAAAACTAATAGAAATGGTGAAAAATGTGATAGTCTGTCAGTAATGTTAAAATTTGATGAATCAAGACTGCCAAGTAAGGTGTGTATTGGCTACATGAGCTTTGAAGTCAGACTTTACGTTCCTCCTCCACTCAGATGTTTCAAATGTCAAAAGTTTGGTCATGTAGCAGCGATTTGCAAAGGTAGACAACGATGTGCCAGATGCTCCGGTGAACATGAATATGGAAAGTGTGAAAGAGGAGCCACATTAAAGTGCAGTAACTGCGGTGGTGAACATAGCTCTGCATATCGAGGTTGTGAAGCCAGCAAAAGAGCAGCAGAAATTCAGCAGGTAAAAGTCTTCCAGGGATTAACATATGCAGAAGCTGAGAAAAAGGTGCCACCTAAAAAAGTGGGAGTGGACTCTAATAGGGAAAGTGTGCAGGCTTGCAGTGCATGCAGCAGAATTAAGGAAGATTCTCTGTTATGAAGGAAAATAATTTTGTCTTATTTGTGGTAGCTGTGATAAACTGCACTGCGCAAACTTCGAAGAAAACAGAAAAAATCAAAATCATTGTGAAAGCAGCAGAAAAATATCTTGGCATCAAGGGGCTACATTGGGAAGCAGTCGAGGACTTGTTAAGTGGGTGATCTTTAAGTTCACAGACATCATGGGCTGGTGGATCAGCTGCCAATCAGATCTTAAAGAATAATAATAATAATGAGATGAGACACAGATAGGGACTACAGCTCCTGACCAGATACACAGATATGATGTCATATAGACACCATAGGCTGATGGCATAGCAAGTCCTATGGTGCCTGCATTTGATCTTTGACGATGTCATAGCAAGTCCTATGATCTTTGATGATGTCATACCAAGTCTTATGATTGTGAGTGATGCCTGCATTTGATCTTTGATGTCCTATGATCATTAGTGAGCATGAGTGATGCCTGCCTTTGATCTCTGATGATGTCATAGCGAGTCCTATGACGTCATATAGACATCATGTAGAGATCATAGGAACATCATAGGCGATCCTGTGATCTTTAGCGAGTCCTATGGTCATGAATAAATCCTTCAAAATTAGGGGAAATCATGCATCGGGGTGGCCGACATCTTGGCCGTGGCAGTTGCTTGGCCAAGATGTGTAGACTGATGATATTGAGTGAAGTGATGATATCAAGTACGAGGAGACAAAGAAGAGTGATGTCTGAACACAAAGTTGAGGTTCCATGGGACACAGCAATGATGATTGAAGGACTACAGCTCCTGACCAGATAGAGTGATGATATAGAGTGAAGTACGAGGAGACGAAGAGGAGTGATGTTTGAAGATAGAGTTAAGGTTCGATTGGACACAGCAATGATGATAGAAGGATTACAGCTCCTGACAAGACAGAGTGATGATATAGAGTGAAGTATGTGGTGGTAATGCACCTATAAGCTGGTTGCCAACTGCTAATCAAATCTAAAAGAAGAAGAAGATATATAGAGTGATGATACACAGTGAAGTACGTGGCGGTAATGCACCTGTAGGCTGGTTGCCTACCGCCAGTCAAATCTAGAAGAAGAAGAAGAAGAAGAAATCATGCATTGAAGAGAGGTGATAGCCACGGCATGAAGAGGCGGCAACTCTCTACTGAAGAAGATGAAGGCGATTCGACCAGGACATGAATTCAACTAGGAGGAATGGAGATGCAAAGCGAGGAAGAGGAAGTTTGGAGCACAGTGGAGTCTAAAAGAAAGAAAAGTAGACGTCAAGAAACTCAATCAAGACCGCTATCAAGTGCTGAGGAATCAGAGGATGAACTATCCCGGAATGAACAGAAGGAGTGGATAGTAGTCATTAAACTTACTCAGGAAGGCGCATTGTTTTGTGAGTGTAACCCAATTAAGCTCACAAATGCAATTAATGGGTTACTTGGAGAAGTTTTAAATGCAAGGGTTTTTCGTAGTGGTTCGTTGCTGGTTGCATGTAAAGATAGTGTTTGTAGCAATATTTAATAAAATATAGTGTAATCAGGTACAGGAATTATTTTTTATTTAGAAGTGGGTGTGCGTGGGGACAGAGTTAAACAGTCACCCCGACACTCACTAAATAAGAGAGAAAAGCACTCGTAAATAAGGGGCACCAGTTCCAAAAGAACGAATTATTAATTAATTAATTTCTGTACCTTCAATTACTGAATGAATCAGTCTCAAGCATTAGTGAGTTCTTTACTGCCGTGACCCAGGAAAGCGTATATGCAAAGGAAAACACTTCAACTTCTCTCGTTTACAAGTTTATTAAATGAAATTAATTCAGGTTAAATGACATTACATTCAAATGATTGGTAAGCAGGTTCAAATGATCAACAGGGGTTAGATATCACATCAACTGTTAATGGATTCCTGAGCATAAAATCTATAGTGAAACTTTTGTGGAACCAAGAGGAAACCAGATTTTATATTTCAACTGTAATGCAATGAAAGGATGAGGTAACTAACAAAATCAGAACTCAATTTTATGGGGAAAAATTACATAAGCTGATTATCAAAAACAAAAAGAAACTTCTGAATTAATCTACAAAAATGAACGGAGGTTGCTGGAAAAAAAAATAAGAATTTTCCTTCAGTTTATAGCTTTGTCCTAAGGCTGAGGGACTAACTGTACCATGAAATATTGGTTATGTTCAATTATAATTGATATTTGGGACATTTCATTTAAACCCAGCAGATAAGAAAGTGGGAGTCTCACTTACGAACACAGCCGGGTCAGACGATTTCCAGCGGCGATCACAAATGCCAGTAAAATGGCAAACAGGGGAAAGTGATAGCCAGTCGTCTTTTAGGTCGTTCACAGCCGTGAGAAGCGTATACTTGGCTGGGGGCTCCATGCGGCGCGTAGCCAGCAGCAGCATGAACGGGGCTCCAGACATGACATCTTTTGGCAACCAATCCGAAATTTAGGATGTCCACGGCCCACAGGACAGCTAAAGGCTGGGGGAAAAGTACATTTAGGCAGCTTCACCCACCAACTCCTGGTTTCTTAACATTGTAATATGTGGGTGAAGCAGGGAAAGATTAAATGTCCAAAAATCTCTATCAGTTTTTTTTTTTTCCACAATATCTTTATTGAACCTTTTTTTTTTTAACAAACATGATACAAACAAACACTAACACTAAAGTACTACAAAAAAAAAAAATGCCCTAAAAACACCAACAACCACCAACAAAATCAAGTCTTCAACAATGCTCCTCTGTTTAGTCTAGACAATCCAATACATTAGTATACATATTATGTTCACCAGTTTGGAATTTACAAGGTCCACACACATCATTCACCTTCTTCTTCAAGAGTTATGTTTAAATTTTTTACATAATCAATAAAAGGTCTCCATATATTCTCAAACACAATTTCCTTTGATTTCAGTATATATGTTATTCTTTCTAATGGAAGGTTTGTTAACATCTGTCTTAACCACTGAGTCACATCTGGTCTATGAGTCTTTTTCCATAATAGTGCAATACATTTTTTGGCATTAAGCAAACTGAGGTCTATGAATGTTCTTTCACTTTTATTGAAATTATGCTTTTCTGGGTACAGACCCAACAAAAACAGTTTAGGATTCAATATGATTTGTTTTGAGATTATTTTTTCAATTGTTACCCTCACCTCCTCCCAAAACATTCTTATTAATCTACATTCCCATAAACAATGAAATAGGGTTCCTTTACTTTCCATGCATTTTGTGCATGTATCTGGTATATTTTTGTTATATCTATTTAACTCCTCCGGTGTAACATACATCCGCATTAACCATTTGAAATGTATCAATTTAAGGCGTGCATTTATTGATTTGGTTTGAGCTTCTGTACAAGCCAATTCCCATTGTTCCTCTGAAATTTCAATTTGCAGATCTTCTTTCCAGTAGTTTAATCTTTTCAGTGAATTTTCACTTGAAGATAGTGTCAATGAGTTATAAAACTCTGAAATAATACCCTTTCTTTTACTATCTTTCATCATCATTTTTTCCAAGGATGAATAAATAGGTCGAGTGAGAGCTTTATTTTGATTTGATCGAATAAAGTTTCTAAGTTGAAGATATTTAAAAAAATGTGTTCTATTGAGATTAAATTTGATCCTCAGCTCTTCAAAAGACATTATGTTGTCTGCACATGGCAAATATAAATCCTGAATCTTTTGTATCCCTTTTAAATTCCATACTTTAAATACAGCGTCCGCTCTCCCTGGTTTAAAATATTGATTACCCCATATTGGACTAAATTGTGACAATAACTGTGGTTCTTTTAAATAGTTTTTAGCTTCACACCATATTTTGATCATATGCTTTACAAATGGATTTTTAACTTGTTTTTGTAATTTTTTTGCCGAATCTGAGTATATGAATATGGGAAGAGGTAAAGGTAAATTGTATGATTCCATTTCAGTCCAGTGAGGGAGATCATTTGATGAAAAATAATATGTCATAGACCTCAGTTGTGCCGACCAATAATACAACATAAAATTTGGACATTTCAGACCTCCACGATCAAATGGTAAATATAATAAAGACAAACGTAATCTAGCCCTCCTGTTGTTCCATATAAATTCCACTAACTTTTTTTTTATTCTTGAGAATAGATCTAAAGGTGGTGATAAGGGAATGTATTGAAATAAATAAAGTATTTTAGGTAAAATATTACTTTTAAGTATATTGATTCTCCCGATCATCGACATTGGTAGTGACATCCATCTCTGAGTTAACTCATTGATATCTGACATTAAGGCTTCATAATTGACACTGGCGACTGATTCTAGCTTAGGCATAATTTGGATTCCTAAATATTTAAACTGATTTACAACATTGAATTGATTTACCTCAGGGGCTGGGTAATTTCTCTGGGTCTCATTTAGCATTAATATTGAAGATTTAGTTTTATTTATTTTATATCCTGATATTTCCCCAAAATTCTTTATTAAATTCAACAAGGTTGGAATTGATTTTTTTAGATTCGACATAAACAAAATTATATCATCGGCGTACAGGGAGATTTTATGTTCTGTTGGTCCAACTTTAATTCCATATATTTGTGAATGTAAACGTATCGCTATCGCTAAAGGTTCAATTGCCATAGTAAACAGTAAAGGTGAAAGTGGACAGCCTTGTCGACATCCTCTATTGATTTTTATTGGTTTTGAAATATTGTTATTTGTTAGGATTTCTGCTGTAGCATTATTGTATATTATTTGAACCCATTTTATGAAATTATTTCCAAGTCCAAACCTTTGTAGGACTTCAAAAAGAAAGGGCCATTCAACTCTATCAAAGGCCTTTTTGGCGTCCAATGATAGGAGAGCTGTATCCGGTGCTTCTTTATTAAAATAAATAATATTAAATAGTCTTCTTACATTATGGAAGCCTTGTCTACCCTTTATAAAGCCATTCTGATCTCGATTAATAATATCTGGTAAAATTTCTTGTATTCGTCTTGCTAAAATTTTACAGATTATCTTAAGGTCGGCGTTTAATAGGCTTATTGGTCTCATATTTTCACATTTATTAGAGGGCTTACCTGGTTTTGGCAGCAGTATAATTAAGGCATTATTTATGTATGATGGTAAATTATTATTTTGAAATGCTTCTAAAACCATTTCCAAAAAAGGTTTTATTAATTTATTCTTAAATTTTTTATAAAGGTCAACTGGAAGACCATCTGGTCCTGCACTTTTTCCTGATTTCATATTATCAATGGCTAGCCCAACTTCTTCTTGACTAATTTTAGACTCCAATATCTCCCTGTTTTCATTTGGAATACACGGTATAGATAGTTCGTTCAAAAACCCATTTAGTTTTGTTAAATCAGGTTCATTTTTGGTATCATATAATTTTTCATAGTAATCTCTAAAGGCTCTATTAATTTCTAAAGGATCTATAACTACCTGTCCGTTACTTATAATACTGGTAATTGGTGTTTTAATTTCCAATTGTTTAATCTGCCATGCTAATAATTTTCCTGATTTTTCACCTTGTTCATAAAAAGATTGTTTCAATCTTAGAAGACTCGAGGCAGCTCTATTCGCTGATTTTTTGTCGTATTCAGCTCTCAAAATCAGTAATTCATTCTCCAACCTTGGGTCACTTCCTGCATACACTTTTTCCTGAAGACTTTTTATTTTATGTTCCAATTTAGCTCTCTCCTCTCGAGTCTTCTTAGATTTTGATCCTGTATAACTAATAATATGTCCCCTAATAAAAGCTTTGAAAGCCTCCCACTTTACACATGCTGATGTTTGTGTAGTATTGATGTCAAAGAACTCGTCTATCTGTTTTTCTATATACTTGACAAATTCCTCATCCTGAAGCCATTTATGCTGAAATTGCCATCTACCTGATTCCTTTGTCAATTTTTTATCTACATATATTAGACAACAGGGTGCATGATCAGAAATCACGATGTTATCATAAAAGCAGTTTTGAATCTTGGACCTTAATTCTGTGGAAATCAAAAAATAATCAATACGTGAGAATGTCTTGTAGGTACTGGAATAACAAGAATAGGCTTTAACTTGTGGTTTCATTTCTCTCCATATATCTAACAATCTCAATTCTTTCATAAAATGATTAATAGTCATCCTACATCCAATGTGCGTACAATCCAGTCCTGTTGATCTATCCACACCTGGATTCAATGTACAATTAAAATCCCCTGCTATTATATGTTGCCCTGTAAGTGATGATAAGATGAGAAATAAATTAGCAAAGAACTTCTGATCATCTACTGTATATTGGGACCATATAAGTTCACAAGATTTATATTTTCTAATAGCAAAGAACCTTGAATGATTACATATCTTCCAAATTTGTCTCCAATTACATTTTTCACCTGAAAAGGAACTGATTTATGTATGAGAGTCATAACTCCCCTGGCTCGGGATGAAAATGAAGAGGTGAATACACTTCCCTGCCATCTACTCCTAATTCTTTTAACATCCTCCTCTGTCAGATGAGTTTCTTGTAAAAACACAATTCTTGAACCCATGTCCTTTATTTTATTCATAACTTGTTTAAGTTTTTTTAAATTTTGTAGACCTCTGCAATTCCATGAAGTTAAATTAAGATTAACACTTTGGTCCATGATCAATAGAGAGTTTAGGATTACCTTGCAGTGTAAACATGCTCATACAGAGAAGCAAAAACATGAGTGGTTGAACATTCATCCTACAAACTACACACAAACAAATTTCCCCTTCCCACACTTGTGGCAAACCCCCCAAAATCAAAAGAAAAATTCTGTCTCCCGATATAGCCATCGACCGTTCCACACCCACGGGGAACAGCCTAAGCCACTCCTTCTTCATCCTCCCAATCACCCTAACTCTACTGCTTTTAATGACGTAACATTAACTCTCCTCTGTAGTTTTCCAACTTAACTCCAAAATTTTTAACAACTTTGTACATCATAGTTTTTTTTTTTGTTTGTTTTGTTTTTGTTTTGTTTTTTTAATATATAATACAATCTATATTTTGTAAACTTACTATTTACTTCAAGTCAGTCAGATGCCTGTGCAAATGCTTAATTATTCTACCTTATATTTTGTTCATGCTTAGCTCCCACCAGTCTCTTCTTCTTCTTTGATCTTCTTGATGAACTCCTGCGCCTCCTCTGGGGTCTTGAAGATGTGGGTTCTGCCCTCATACGTGGTCAGCAGTCTCGCAGGATAGATTACACCATGACGAATCCCAAGGTTGCGCAGCTCCTTACGTATGGGATCAAACTGCTTCCTCAATTGCTGGATTCCTGTGGCCAAATCTGGGTAGAACCGCACCTGCTGGTCCTGGTGTTTAATCTCTCCTTTAGCACGTGCAGCGTTGAAGATCTTCATCCTGTCTCTGTTGCTAAGAAACTTCATAATTAAGGTCCTCGGCGGTCCCTTATCTCTCCGTGGGCCAATACGATGTGCTTTTTCCAGAACCACTGCTGATTGCAACTCCTCGCTGCCCAGCACCTCCGGAATCCACTTTTCCAGAAAGGAACATACGTCCCGACCTTCTGATTCCTCTGGAAGACCCACCAGCCTCAAATTATTCTGTCTCGACCGAGATTCCAAATCCAAAATATTATCTTCCAGAGATTTATTTTTTTTTTCCAAAGTGCGCACCTTTAATTGAAGACGGGTGACGTCATCTTCAGCACTAGCGAGACGGAGCTCCATCTGCGCCGTTCGTTCTACACAGTCACCCAATTCCTTTCTTATTCCTTCCAACGCTGTCATAATCCCATCAAATCTAGAGGAAAAGTCCGCTCTCATTGAACTCATGGCAGCCATCAGCGCATCTGCGCCATTCCCCGCAGACATCGCACCGCCGCCAGCCTCCTCCGCCATCTCTATCAGTTTACTTAAAAAGCAGGAAAATTAAAAGTCTACTTTAACGGCAGGAAAAGTCAAAAAGTCCAGAAAAACATTTAAATAGAATAAGCACGGCTTCTGAGGCGAAGAAGAAAAAGAGTTTGAGAGTTTGACTCTCATTTAAAGGTGAGCTCACTTAAAAAGGATGGTTTCTTCTCAGTTACCAGAAAAACAGGCAAAAGCTTAAGAAAACTAGCACAGGACTTGACAAGGTTCAGACATACCCAAAGACAAAAACAACTTACAGAACTCTAGACTAGACTTACAGAACACTCAGAACACTACCTAGGGTGGCTCCCTCTCTATTTTTAAAGGGTCGCACTTCTGATATCATAAAAGTATGACTGGCAGCAAGACAGACCAATTATCGGCTACCATAATAGATTTGAATGGGCTAAGAGCCAATCAGCAAGCAGTTCTTTGTCTGTAGCTGACCAATAGGATGAAAGGAAGTGCGTCATCTAAATGGGGCAGCTTGTGGTTGGCTGATACAGACAAAGACTTTTATATACTTCATATAAAATCTAACTAAATTAAGTGACTCAAGGTTAATATTCAGTGACTATGCATTTATACTGTTACTAATAAGTTTAATATTCATTTGAATAACATTCATGAAAAAAACAAACATTCCTAAGACATGCCATCACATTTAAATCAAGAATTAATGAATTATTGCAAACCATTATTGTCCATCACAAGGGTGATTATCTTCACAGTGTCCAGCGTTATCCAGAGGAATGAGAGCTTGACAAAAATTAATGTTCAGTCATAAGTAACAGTCCAGATTGTAATGAACATATTCCGTAGACGTCCACCAGGAGGTACTGTTGAGCTGTAGATAATTTTTAGGTGACCTGAACATGCCCCCCAGGATCTGGCATGCCAACAGGGAGACAGTTTCTGAGTTTTATGGACGTTCTGGAAAGGCTCCAAGACTTTATCAGCATAACCTGATGGGCTAAGGAGTGAAATTTGGGAGTTTATGACTTTTTAAGAGTATCAGTTCCTGGTACGAAGGCTTCTTATCTGTTTAGGGAGGAAGCGTGAGAGATTTTATGATGTACTTTGTAATCCTTTAAAAGCAAGTCTTTATCGGGTTTCTCTACAAAGGGAAATTGTTTACAATGGGGTCCTGATGATGAAACAATTCTTGACCAGACCTTGAGTGAGAGTTTCTTTAAGATGAAGAGTGATCCCCTGAATTGGCCTGAGGAGAGCTGATGCTACATGTTCAACAAGGAAAAGCAATCAGTCTCTCAGATGGAGGGGAAAATGTGCAGTGTTCAGTACTGGAAGGAAATAAGGCAATGAGACGAGTGATATCGGGCATTTCAACAGCTGTCTCAACTGATGAAATAAAGAGGAACTTAACTGGAGCAAAAGTGACAGAGGTACACAGATTGAAAGCAAATAGAAATGGCAAAAAATGTGATAGTCTGTCAGTAATGTTAAAATTTGATGAATCAAGACTGCCAAGTAAGGTGTATATTGGCTACATGAGCTATGAAGTCAGACTTTACATTCCTCCTCCACTCAGATGTTTCAAATGTCAAAAGTTTGGTCATGTAGCAGTGATATGCAAAGGTAGACAACGATGTGCCAGATGCTCCGGTGAACATGAATATGGAAAGTGTAAAAGAGGAGCCAAGTTAAAGTGCTGTAATTGTGGTGGTGAACATAGCTCTGCATATCGAGGTTGTGAAGCCAGCAAAAGAGCAGCAGAAATTCAGCAGATAAAAGTCTCCCAGGGACTAACATATGCAGAAGCTGAGAAAAAGGTGCCACCTAAAAAAGTGGGAGTGGACTCGAACAGGGAAGGTGTGCAGACTTGCAGTGCATGCAGTAGAATTAAAGAAGATACTCTGGTTTTGAAGGAAATAATTTTGTCTTATTTGTGGTAGCTGTGATAAATTGCACTGCGCAGACTTCCAAGAAAACAGAAAAAATCAAAATCATTGTGAAAGCAGCAGAAAAATATCTTGGCATTAAGGGGCTACAGTGGGAAGCTGTTGAAGACTTGTTAAGTGGGGGATCTTTAAGTTCACAGGCATCATGGGCTGATGGATCAACCGCCAATCAAGTCTAAAGGAAGAATAATAATAATGAGATGAGACGCAGATACAGACTACAGCTAGAAGAAAAATAATGAGATGAGACGCAGGTACGAGATTAAAAAGAAGAAGAATGTCACAAAGGTGTGAGGAAAACGTCTTAAAGCTATGAGGAAAATGTCACAAAGCTATGAGGAAAACGTCACAAAACTATGAGGAAAACGTCATAAAGCTATGAATATAACGTCACAAAGCTATGAGGAAAATGTTACAAAGTTATGAGGAAAAACAGACACACAGATAGACAGACATACAGTATATGGGGTGTGTGGCGGTGGTGCACCTGTGGGCTGGTTGCCAACCGCCAATCAGGTCTAGAGGAAGAAGAAGAAGAAGAAGAAGTTGTTCAGAACTCCTTATCAAAGATATAGAGTGATGATAATCAAGTCAGTGGTGGTAATGCACCTGTAAGCTGGTTGCCAACTGCCAATCAAATCTAAAAGAAGAAGAATAAGGATAATTTTTTCGTGCATGGGGAGATGTTCAGAACTCCTTATAAGAACTTATACAAAGATATAGAGTGATGATAATCAAGTCAGTGGCGGTAATGCACCTGTAAGCTGGTTGCCAACTGCCAATCAAATCTAAAAGAAGAAGAATGCACCTGTAAGGAGATATAGAGTGATGATTTAGAGCAAAGTACGTGGCCATAATGCACCTGTAAGCTAGTTGCCAACCGCCAATCAAATCTGGTTCCAAGGTTGTCATAGCCAGGAGCGGCACTGGGGTTAAGCTCCCAGTGCTCATAAAATGCTCCTTACGGCGTGCGTCTCGAAAAGCCTCTGACAACTAAGTCCAACTCCTAGCCTGCCCGTGTGGTTTAGTCTCTAAGCCCGGCGGAACTGCTTTTACTAATAGGAGAAGGGGCGAGGGCGGATCTCTGGCGCCTTAAAACCAGATGCTTCGGGTAGATGGTGGCTCGTCAACCTGGGAAGGTAGCCCATCTAGGGGAAGGTAAACCCTGATTTCAAACCTCCGCTGCCTTGTGGCACACCCGGTCACGGGAAAGGCTTCGGGAGTCAACCCTGAGGAAATATCCGGAGTCGGAGCCCCTAAGGCAGTTCTCTGTTGTGCTCAACATTGTTCTGGCAGCTCCTGCGACGGCGCCGGTGCCAAACTATAGCAGCCCTGCTGTTCCTTTGGATTCATCAGTGACGTGGAGAGGGGGGACATGCTGCATGGGTAGCATCTTGTCCTCCATATCTTCCTGCCCAGGCTTGAATCCTACCAACGCCCAACGCTGGAAGGTAGAACACCGGTGCGCATCGGCCTGTTCAGCCACAGGCTGTGCTGTTCCAGCAGAGTAGACGTTTAGGATTCTCTTCCATGGTCATCATAGACCGACGGAGGCCGACGACGACGAATCAAATCTAAAAGAAGAAGAAATCATGCATCCATAGTCTATTGTTGATCTCATTAGTGCTCTGTAAATGTCAATTAATGCCTGTTTATCTGCACCCCATTCGTGTCCAGCTACAGCTTTTATGAGATTAATGGTTTTTTTGCACTTTGTCTCCAGATTTTCAACATGAACTCTCCATGTGTATGCACTATCAAACCACAATCCTAGATATTTGAACTCACACACTTTATCTATTGGTTGATTGTATAATGTTAATGGTTCTTTACCAGTGCTGCGTTTTTTTGTGAAAATCATATAGTGTGATGACCCAGCACACTGCAGACTGACACTACTTCACACTCAGCAGGGATGGAGGAAACGGAGGACAATTTACATATGGACAGAGAGCCCCAGGGGGCAATCAGAACAATGGACTGTTGTGTATACATCCCTAGATGAGGGAGAGGACATCCGGGCGCCAGTTGGTCACGCTAATTATATGTATTGGCTGATATGTGTATCACTATGCTAATGCGCCATTTACTCTCTCTGTCTGTATAACGTGTATAAAAGAGCCTGCTATACATGCCTCAGCAACGCAGTAGCTCACTGAGCTACAAAGTGCGTCTCAATATGTTGGAGGAAATAAAACCTTGTACCCTTCCAGCTCGTTGCATCTCGCCTGATCTATTACCTCCACAATAGCAGGTTTTGCTGTTTGAAAATTTAAATCCCTAGTCATATGACCACTTTTCCACTTTCTCCATTGCTTTCCTGATGTTTTTGAACACAAATTTCTCATTTCTTCCCTCGTCCATATGCCTCTATCATCTGCATATAGTGCTGTTTTGATGGATCCCTCTTGATCCTCAAACATGTCATTAATCATTATGATGAATAAAACTGGGCTGGTGGCCGGGTTTCCACCCATGGGACCCGGCCGGGCTCAGCCCGAAGGAGTTACATGGGTCCGTCCTCCAGTAGGTTCACCACCTGCAGGAGGGATCATGGAAGTCCGGTGCTATGTGGATTAGGTGGCAGTCAAAGGCGGAGACCTTGGCGGACTGATCCCAAGCTTTCTAAACTGGCTTTTGGTACGTGGAATGTCACCTCTCTGGTGGGGAAGGAGCCTGAGCTGGTGTACGAGATTGAGCGATACCGGCTAGATATAGTCGGCCTCACCTCAACACACAGCTCCGGTTCCGGAACCAGTCTCCTGGAGAGGGGCTGGAGCTTGGCCTTTTCTGGAGTTGCCCCGGGCGAGAGGCGACGAGCAGGGGTAGGTATTCTTGTATCGCCCCACCTTGCTGCCTCTATATTGGAGTTTTCCCCGGTGGACGAAAGGGTTGCTTCCCTGCGCCTTCGGGTTGGGAAACGGGTCCTGACCATCATTTGTGCCTATGCACCAAATGATGTTTCAGAGTACCCACCCTTTTTGGAGTCTGTGACTGGGGTGCTGGAGGGTGCTCCTCCTGGAGACTCCATTGTCCTACTGGGGGACTTCAATGCGCACGTGGGCAACGACAGTGAAACCTGGAGGGGGGTGATTGGGAGGAACGGCCTGCCCGATCTGAACCCGAGTGGTGTTCAGTTATTGGACTTCTGTGCTAACCACAGTCTGTCTATAACGAACACCATGTTCAAGCATAAGGGTGTCCATATGTGCACCTGGCACCAGGACACCCTAGGCCGCAGGTCGATGATCGATTTTGTTATCGTATCATCAGACCTGCGACCGTATGTCTTGGATACCCGAGTAAAGAGAGGTGCAGAGCTGTCAACTGATCACCACCTGGTGGTGAGTTGGATCCGATGGCAGGGGAGGAAGCCATTCAGACCTGGTAGACCCAAACGTATAGTGAGGGTGTGCTGGGAGCGTCTGGCTGAGGCCCCTGTCCGGGAGGTCTTCAACTCCCACCTCCGGAAGAACTTCAACCACATTCCGAGGGAGTCTGGAGACATGGAGTCTGAATGGGCCATGTTCTCCACCTCTGTTGTTGAAGCGGCAGCCCAGAGCTGCGGCTGCAAGGTGGTCGGTGCCTCTCGTGGTGGCAACCCCCGAACCAAGTGGTGGACACCAGTGGTGAGGGGGGCCATTAAGCTGAAGAAGGAGTCCTATCAAGCTTGGTTGGCTTGTGGGACTCCCGAAGCAGCTGAGGTGTACCGGCAGGCCAAGCGGAGTGCAGCTCGGGTGGTTGCTGAAGCAAAAACCCGGGTATGGGAGGAGTTCGGTGAGGCCATGGAACAAGACTTTCGGTCGGCTTCAAAGAGATTCTGGCAAACTGTTCGGCGGCTCAGGAGGGGAAAGCAGCTCCCCGTCCACACTGTGTATGGTGCGGATGGGACACTGTTGACTTCAACTGGGGATATCGTCGGGCGGTGGAAGGAATACTTCGAGGATCTCCTCAATCCCACTGATACGCCTTCCACAGAGGAAGCAGGGTTTGGGGACGAGGGGGATGACTCGCCTATCACAGGGGCTGAGGTCGCCAAGGTGGTTAAAAATCTCCTTGGTGGCCGGGCCCCGGGGGTGGACGAGATTCGCCCCGAGTACCTCAAGGCCCTGGATGTTGTTGGGTTGTCATGGTTGACACGCCTCTGCAACATTGCGTGGAGGTCGGGGGCAGTGCCTTTGGCATGGCAAACCGGGGTGGTGGTTCCTCTCTTCAAAAAAGGGGACCGGAGGGTGTGCTCCAACTTTAGAGGGATCACACTCCTCAGCCTCCCTGGGAAGGTCTATGCCAAGGTACTGGAGAGGAGAGTCCGGCCGTTGGTCGAACCTCGGATTCAGGAGGAGCAATGTGGTTTTCGTCCTGGCCGTGGCACATCGGACCAGCTCTTTACCCTCTCGAGAATTCTTGAGGGTTCGTGGGAGTTTGCCCAACCAGTTTACATGTGTTTTGTGGACTTGGAGAAGGCATTTGACCGCGTCCCTCGTGGATTTTTGTGGGGGGTGCTTCGGGAGTATGGGGTATCGGGCTTGTTGTTACGAGCTATTCGGTCTCTGTACGACCGTTGTGAGAGTTTAGTTCGCATTGCCAACACTCGGTCAGAGTCATTCCCAGTGAGAGTTGGACTCCGCCAGGGCTGCCCTTTGTCACCGGTCCTGTTCATAATTTTTATGGACAGGATTTCTAGGCGCAGCCAGGGAATGGAGGGTGTCATGCTTGGTGACCACAGGATCTCATCTCTGTTGTTTGCAGATGATGTTGTCCTGTTGGCTTCATCCAGCAATGACCTACAGCTCTTGCTGGGACGGTTTGCCGCTGAGTGTGAAGCGGCTGGGATGAGAATCAGCACCTCCAAGTCCGAGTCCATGGTCCTCAGCCGGAAAAAGGTGGATTGTCCTCTCCGGGTTGGGGACAGACTCCTGCCCCAAGTGGAGGAGTTTAAGTATCTTGGGGTCTTGTTCACGAGTGAGGGGAAAATGGAGCGAGAGATCGACAGACGGATTGGAGCAGCATCTGCAGTGATGCGGACGTTGTACCGGTCTGTTGTGGTGAAGAGGGAGCTTAGTTCTAAGGCAAAGCTCTCGATTTACCAGTCAATCTACGTTCCTACTCTCACCTATGGTCACGAGCTTTGGGTAATGACCGAAAGAACGAGATCGCGGATACAAGCGGCTGAAATGAGCTTTCTCCGTAGGATTGCTGGACTCACCCTCAGAGATAGGGTGAGGAGCTCAGTCATCCGGGAGAGGCTCAGAGTAGAACCGCTGCTCCTCCACATTGAAAGGAGTCAGTTGAGGTGGTATGGGCATCTGATTAGGATGCCTCCTGGACGCCTCCCACTTGAGGTGTTTCAGGCACGTCCCACTGGGAGGAGACCCCGGGGCAGACCCAGGACTCGGTGGAGAGACTATGTCTCCCAGCTAGTCTGGGAACGCCTTGGTATCCCCTCTGAAGAGCTGGAGCAGGTGGCTGGGGAGAGGGAAGTCTGGGCTTCTCTGCTTGAACTGCTGCCTCCGCGACCCGGACCTCCGGAAAAGCGGTAGAAGATGGATGGATGGATGGATGGAAAACTGGGCTTATCACACTCCCCTGAGGAACACCATTTTCTATTTCAAAGTCATTAGAAACTTCTGATCCTACTTTAACCCTAATTGTCCTGTGTGTTAAAAAATCCATTATCCAATTATACATCCTACCACCAATGCCCATTTTATTCAATTTGATAAGTCCATCCCTCCACAGTGAGTCATAAGCCTTTTCAGTATCCAGATAAACTATAACCATTACTTCTTACATTTTGAGAGTCTTTTCAATATCATTACTTACCCTAACTAGAGCATCCACTGTGGCCCTTCCTCTTCTAAAACCATTCTGATAGTTGTTTATTAATCGTCTTTGCTCTAGCACATATGAGAGTCTGTAAACTAACACCTTCTCCATCCATTTCCCTAAGTGTGACGTTAATGCTATTGGCCTGTAGTTGCCTGGATGAGCTGGATCTTTCCCTGGCTTATTAGGGACAGCAGTGGCTCAGGAGGTAGAGCAGGTCGTCCAATAACCGGATGGTTGGTGGTTTGAATCCCGTTCTCCCCAGATGTCCTGCCATTGTGTCCCTGGGCAAGACACTTTACCCACCTTACCTCCAATGTCCATAACACTGGGTATGAATGTGTATAAATGTTTGGTGGTGGCCGGAGAGGCTGTTAGAGCAGATTGACAGCCATGTTTCCGTCAGCCTGCCCCAGGCAGCTGTGGCTACAGCAGCAGTAGCTTGCCACTGTAGAGGGAATGATCAGGCGAGGCAACGAGCTGGATCAACACAGACTTTATTCTCCCTCTAACAGAACAGGATCACAAAAAGAGCTCCCAGGCCACTGTGCATCTCACTTTTATACCTTTAATTACATGCATCATGGCCCGGGGCTCCGACCTCACATTAAGTTCAGAACAAAGCCTGTGTGGCGCATTAACATGATATTACACAGGTGCCGCCTTTCACTCCTCTCCTGGTGGCACAGGATCTGCTCCTCTCCCCGGGGGGTGCCTAGCCTTTACTGTTTGGTCTGGACCCCCCGGCGACGTCTCCTCTCTTGGTCCATGATTTCTGGGTGGAGAAGTCCAACACCTTGCCCCCCCAAACACCCAGAGTGGGCCTTAACCCCCCCCATTCTTTGGGCTTGAGCTGGTCTCTAACTGCCTTGCTGGTGGGGCGCACAGGAGGGCACGTCAGTCTGTGGGGGGAAAAGGGAAGGGGGAAAAAACACATCCTCTTCACAAGTGCTGGTCCCTACTGAGGAATCACCAACCTGCGAAGCCCCCAACGGTGGACGTCCACACCGGGGAGCCTGGGCCAACACCACCTGCTTGTCTGCCAACACAAAAGCGGGCTTTAGCCTGTCAATGCAGACGGTCTCTCTACGTTCCCCCAAGTCTAACACAAAATGTTTCGCCCCAGGTTCCAACACTCTGAACGGTCCGTCGTATGGTGGGCGCAGCGGGGTCTGGTGCGCATCATGCCTGACGAAAACAAAGCTGGCATTCTGCAAACTTTTTGGGACGAATGTGCGGGGAAAACAATGGTGGGCCAGGCCACGTACACTCCCCACCTCTGTATTGCATAGAGAATGCGTGGGTGGCTCGGCCTCGGGCACGGAGTTTTCCGGTAAAAATTCTCTGGGGATCCGCAGTGGTTGGGAAAAAACGAGTTCTGCTGGGGAGGCTGCCAAATCCTCCTTTGGTGCAGAATGCAACCCTAAAAGAACCCAAGGACAGGCGGTCTACCCAATTTGTGTCAGTGACCAAAGCTCTGAGCACTGCTTTAAGTGGCCTATGAAAATGCTTGCATAACCCGTTAGCCTGGGGGTTGTACGCGGTAGTGCAGTGAATTTTGACCCCCAGGCTCTGGGCCATCATGGACCAGAGTTCCGAAATGAACTGTGGGCCTCTGTCGGATGTGATGTCCGACGGAGATCTGAAACGTGCCACGCAAGCTGACAAAAAAACACGCGCCACTTCCGCAGATGTGGTAGAAGCCAGCGGAAACGCTTCGGGCCAGTGCGTGGTGCAGTCCACGATCGTCAAAAGGTGCGTGAAACCTTGCGACGGTGGAAGGGGTCCCACCAGATCCAGGTGGATGTGGTCGAACCTGTTAGCCAGGATTTGGAATGGCTTGAGGGGAGTGCTGGTGTGCTTGTACACCTTTGCCCGTTGGCACGCAACGCAAGCTGCAGCCCACTCTTTCACCTCTTTACGCAAACGCAGCCAGACGAATTTCACCCCCACTAGTTTCACTGAAGCGTGAACTCCTGGGTGCGAAAGGGAGTGGACAGACTCAAAAACGTGATGACGCCAAGAGCGCGGAACCACCAGGCGTGGGCGGCCTGTGGAGACGTCACAGAGTAGGGGAGGGCACCCTTCTTGCAGCACCCTGCTCTCCAGTCTTAACCCTGTTGGTGCAGACTGGTGCGCGCAAATGTCCGCATCCCCGGCCTGCTCCGCAGCCATTGCGGGGAAATCTATTCCCACGTAGACTGGGGCGACCAATGAGTGCGAGGGGCAATCGGCCACCACGTTGAATTTACCGGCAACGTGCCGAATGTCGGTAGTAAACTCTGAGATTGCGGTCAGCTGCCGTTGCTGCTGGGCCGACCAAGGTTCCGAGACCTTGGCCATGACGTACGTCAGTGGCTTGTGGTCTACAAACGCGTTGAACTCGTGCCCCTCCAGCCAGAACTGGAAATGATGTGTCACCAGGTGGAGAGCCAGCAACTCTCTGTCGAATGTGCTGTATTTGCGATCGTTGTCGCGCAAAGTTCTGCTGAAAAATGTGAGCGGCTGCCATGAACCTGAGACGCACTGCTCCACCACTGCCCCTATGGCCACATCAGATGCATCTGTAGTGAGCGCTATCCGTGCAGACGGATCTGGGTGAGCCAGCAACGCAGCCTTTGCCAGCGCTGTTTTGCCGTTCGAAAAAGCCTGGCCCCGATCGGGAGTCCAGTCGATGCTGTCCGCAGGCTACTTTTTTTTAAACGCGGCATACAACGGCTAGATCAGCTGGGCTGCCCGGGGAAGGAAACGGTTGTAAAAATGAACCATTCCCAAAAACTCCTGTAGTGCCCTCACGGTCTGTGGACGCAGAAAGTCCAACACCGCGTGCACCTTGTCTGGTAATGGGATCGCGCCCTCCGGCGAAAAGCTGTGGCCCAAAAAAATCAATCACTGGTGCATCGAACTGGCACTTTTCCGGGTTGATTATCAAACCGTGCACTTCCAACCTCTGGAAAACCGTCCTGAAATGGGCGATGTGCTTGTCCTCGGATGCGCTGGCTACCAGATTGTCATCTAAGTAGACAAAAATGAAGGGCAAATCGCGCAGCACTGCGTCCATCATTCTTTGGAAGGTCTGCACCATGCCTTTTAATCCAGACGGCATGCGGAAAAATTCAAAAAGGCCGAACAGAGTTATTACCGCCGTCTTTGGGACATCTTCTGTTCGCACTGGGTGCTGGTGGTAACCGTGGACCAGATCCACTTTGGAAAAAATGCGCGCCCTGGCCAGGTGCACGGAAAAATCCTGGATATGGGGAATAGGATAGCGATCACGTGCCATAGCATTGTTCAAGCGCCGGAAATCGCCACATTGTCGCCACGACCCTTTGGCTTTAGGCACCATGTGAAGCGGGGATGCCCACGGGCTGCTTGAGCGCTTGACGATGCCCAACCTCTCCAAGTTGGCGAACTCCTTGCACGCGCTGGCAAGTTTAGCTGTGTCCAGGCACCGAGGTCATGCGAATACGGGCGGTCCTTTAGTAGTGATGAAATGCTCAACGCCGTGTTTGGTTACTGCTGCTGAAAACGTCGGAACCGTGAGTGCTGGGAACTGGGTGAGTAACTGCTGGTACTTTTTCCCAGACGTACATTCTGTAGAACTTACAACCGTGAGACGTTATTAAACATCAAGGTAATGCACGCTGCAAGAATCGCGGCGCTCGGTTGTGATTTGGACATTCTCCGCCAGCATGGAATTCTGGCGGAGTCCCCGCTGGAAGCTACCCGAGAGAGGAGGAAGCGCAGACGGTGTGAACGCAAGCAAAAGCATGGAAAAAGGGCCGGGATCCATACTAGGCTAAAGGCTAACCCCTCCAGACCAGTAGTACCGTCGTTCCTTCTGTCTAACAAAGGAGCTCTCTAACGCAGAGCTGCGTCTGCTGAGAGAAACCCGGAGAGAGTGGAGGGACTGCTGTGTGCTTGTATTCACGGAGACATGGCTCCACGACAACATCCCTGACGAGGCCATTCAACTGGAAGGTACGACGGCATTCCGGGCACACAGAGAACAGGCAAGCTCCGGTAAGAGCCGTGGGGGGGGGACTATGCATCTATGTTAACAAGAACTGGTGCGTTAACGCCACGTTAGTGTCTAAACACTGCTCTCCGTTGGCGGAGTTCCTTATTGTAAATTGTCGGCCATATTATTTGCCGAGGGAATTCAGCAACGTGTTTGTAGCGGCTGTTTACATAGCGCCGAGCACTAACGCTAACACTAATGCTAAGAAGGCACTCGGGGAACTGCACGATGCTATTAGCTTAATCCAAACTTTACATCCGGACAGTTTTGTGGTGGTTGCGGGGGATTTTAACCACACCAGCTTAAAGACTGTGCTCCCCAAGTTTAAACAATGTGTAGACTTTAAGACCAAAGGAGAGAATATGTTGGACTTAGTGTACACAAACACAGATGCATATAAGGCGATACCCCGCCCCCACCTCGGCCTTTCTGACCACATATCCGTGATGCTGGTGCCTGCCTACAAACCTCTACTGAAGCGCAGCAGGCCAGCAGTGAAACAAATCAGGATTTGGCCAGAGAGTGCAACCTCTGCACTGAAAGACTGTTTTCTGCACACAGACTGGGAGGTCTTCAACATAGCAGCCTCCCAGGAAGACAAGACAGATGTGGAGGATTATGCTGAAACGGTCACCAGCTACATTGCGAAGTGCACAGAGGATGTCACTACAGTGAAGACCATCACTATGCGGGGTAACCATAAGCCCTGGATGACTGCAGAGGTGCGCTCGCTGCTTACAGCCAGAGATGCAGCCTTCAGAGCGAAGGACAGGATCGCCCTCTGCTCAGCCAGGTCGGCGCTCTCAAAGGGAATTAAGGCGGCGAAGCGCGCCTATGTGGAGAAAATCCAGGGACACCTCTGTGACACAAGGAACACCAAGCAGATGTGGCAGGGAGTTCGGACACTGACAGGCTATAAGTCTAGGCAGGGGGTCGATGATGACGACGCTTCGCTTCCAGACAGGCTCAACGACTTCTTTGCACGTTTTGAAGCATCAAACCCAACAACCAGAGGGAGGGCTGGCCCACCCCCACCATCGGTCGGACCAGCTTTTACCATCAACACAGCGGACACACGGAGGACCCTAACCAGAGTCAACCCACGTAAAGCTGCAGGTCCGGACAACATCCCGGGACGTGTGCTCCGAGACTGCGCGAGCGAGTTGGTGGATGTCCTGACTAACATTTATAACATCTCCCTGAGTCAGGCCATCGTTCCCAGATGCTTCAAGACCTCTATCATTGTACCGGTGGCAAAGAAACCAGCTGTATCCTGTTTGAATGACTATCGTCCTGTTGCACTGACACCAATTGTGATGAAGTGTTTTGAACGGCTTGTCAAACCACACATTGCAGCCTGCCTCCCTGCATCACACGACCCGCTCCAGTTTGCATATCGTTCAAACCGCTCCACGGCGGATGCTATAGTCACCACCCTACACTCTGTCATCACCCACCTGGACCAGAAAGACACCTACCCCAGACTCCTGTACATTGATTTCAGTTCAGCATTCAACACCATTATTCCCCAGACACTGATGGAGAAATTACTCCTTCTTGGTCTGAACACCGCCACATGTCTCTGGATACTGGATTTCCTGACTGAGAGACCTCAGTCTGTCCGGGTTGGAAACAACATCTCCAATTCTGTCACGCTGAGCACCGGATCCCCTCAAGGCTGCGTACTCAGTCCACTGTTGTTTACACTTCTAACACATGACTGTGTATCCAGACACGAGGGGAACCAGATTATTAAGTTTGCAGACGACACCACGGTGGTGGGACTTATTCAGCGGGATGAGGAATCAATGTACAGGGAAGAAGTGAGAGACCTGGAGGGCTGGTGCAGGGAGAATAATCTGGTGCTCAACGTTGACAAAACGAAGGAGATGATTATCGACTTCCGGTGGTCACAGCCTGAACACGTCCCCCTCAGCATCGGCGGCCGTTTAGTGGAGAGAGTGGAGAACATCAAGTTCCTCGGAGTGCAGATCTCGCAGGACCTGACCTGGAGCAAGAATTCCTTGGGGATCAGGAAGCGGACTCAGTAGAGACTGCACTTCTTGAGGAAATTCAAACAGGCCTCTCTCCCCATCTGCATCCTCAGGACCTTCTACAGAGGTGTGGTGGAGAGTGTTCTGACGTACTGCATTGCTACATGGTACTCCAGCTGCAGTATGTCAGACAAAAAAGCCCTGGAGAGGATAGTCAAGGGAGCTGAGAGGGTAATCGGAGTCTCCCTCCCCTCTGTCCAAGAACTTTTTCAGAACCGTTGTAGGAGCAGGGCACTGAACATTGTCATGGACCGTTCTCATCCTCTGCATAAACACTTTGAACTTCTGCCATCTGGTAAACGATTCCGGAGCATCAGAGGCAGGACCACCAGACTGATCAACAGCGTCCTTCCACAAGCTGTCAGGATGCTGAACAGTTGACCCGGAATCTGTCATACACACTACTGCACCTACGGAGATTATGTATATTATTTGTATATTATAGTTAGTTTTTCCAAGTATGTCTAAGGGATGTGTGAATAGATGGGGGGTGGGGGTGGGGTGTAGATATGTGTGAGTGTGTCTTAAATCATGCTGCTTTTATTTATATGGATGCCAAGAGAAACGCAATTTCATCTTGCCTGCACTACAGTTGTATGTACAGCAATATGACAATAAAGTTTGATTTGATTTGATTTGATTTACCCCCTGGAGCTGTAACGTTGGCCAGCGTTGCTGACCCGGCTCCCCGAGCTGTACAGAGCATTGAAGCAAAAGAGACAGCATCCACTATTCAATTCAATTCAATTCAATTCAACTTTATTTATATAGCGCCACTTCACAACAACAGTAATCTCATAGCACTATCAACTGTAGGGGGGGACCCCCACAGTTGCAGAAAGACCCCAGCAATCAGGCGATCCCCTGTGAGCAAGCACTTGGCGACGGTGGAGAGGAAAAACTCCCTTTTAACAGGAAGAAACCTCCAGCAGAACCAGGCTCAGGGGGGGCAGTCATCTGCTGCGACTGGCTGGGGGGTGAGGGGATAGAGAAGAAGAAAAGAACAGACATGTAGAGAGCAAACAGCACGATGGGGACTCAATCTATGGGAGAGAACAAACAGATGTTAATGACCAGCAAAAAAAAAAAAAATTTCATAGAGAGTGAGGAAAGGAGTGAGGCCCAGTGCATTACTGGAGGTCCCCCGGCTGACTAAACCTATTAGCAGCATAACTAAGGGAGGGTTCAGAAACACATGATCCCTCCCTAATTGTAGGCTATATCAAAAAGGTAGGTTTTAGCCCTATTCTTAAAAACAGAGATCGAGTCTGACTCCCGAATCCAGATTGGCAGCTGATTCCACAGGAGAGGAGCTTGATAACTGAAGGCTCTGCCTCCCATTGTACTTTTGGAGATTCTAGGTATTACAAGTAATCCTGCATTTTGGGAGCGTAGTGCTCTGTTAGGATAATACGGTAGTATCAGATCTTTTAAATAAAAAGGAGCCTGATTGTTTAGAGCTTTGTAAGTAAGAAGAAGGATTTTAAACTTAATTCTAAACTCTATGGGAAGCCAATGAAGGGAGGCCAGAACCGGAGAGATATGATCTCTCTTTCTAGTACCTGTTAAAACTCTTGCTGCAGCATTTTGGATCAGCTGAAGACTTTTTAAAGATGTTTTAGGACAGCCTGATAATAAAGAATTACAATAATCTAATCTCGAGCTAACAAAAGCGTGGATCAGTTTCTCAGCATCACTCTGAGACAAGATGCTCCTAATCTTGGCAATATTACGCAAATGATAGAAGGCAGTCTTAGAAACAAATTTAATATGTGAATTGAAGGACAAATCCTGATCAAAAATAACTCCAAGGTTCCTCACAGAGCTATTAAGAGAAAGAGTAACCACATCCAAACTGAAAGTTTGATTTGGAAAGGAATTTCTAAGGTTTTTTGGACCAACAAGAATGACTTCAGTCTTATCTGAATTTAATAGCAGGAAATTACAAGTCATTCAAGCTTTGATTTCCTTAAGACAGGCTTCTAACTTGGCTAATTGATTACTATCATCTGGCTTCATTGACAGGTATAATTGTGTGTCATCTGCATAACAATGAAAATGTATACAGTGCTTTCTAATAATGTTGCCTAACGGAAGCATATATAAACTAAAAAGAGTAGGGCCTAGCACAGATCCCTGTGGAACTCCATGACTAAGCTTTGAGTTGAAAGAAAACTCATTATTTACATGAACAAACTGGAACCTATCAGATAAATAAGATCTAAACCATTGCAACGAAGTTCCATTAAGTCCAACATAGTGTTCTAATCTATCAAGTAGAATATTATGATCGATAGTATCAAAAGCTGCACTCAGGTCTAAAAGGACAAGTACAGAAACTAGTCCATTATCAGATGCAATGAGGAGGTCGTTAGTGACCTTCGCTAAGGCTGTTTCAGTACTATGATGGATTCTAAACCCAGATTGAAACTCATCAAGTAAACCATTTCCCTGCAGGTGGTCAAATAATTGCGTAGCAACAACTCTTTCTAAGATTTTTGAAATGAAAGGGAGATTAGAGATTGGTCTATAGTTAGCTAAAGCTCCTGGATCTAGCGTTGGCTTTTTAAGTAAGGGTTTAATTACAGCCGTTTTAAAAGCCTGCGGTACATGGCCTAAAGTTAATGAAGAATTGATTATATGAAGAATAAAGCTACCAATAAGTGGGAAGACTTCTTTAAATAACCCGGTAGGAATAGGGTCTAAAAGACAAGTTGAAGGTTTGGATGAGGAAACTATTTTGTCTAACTCACAAAGGTCGATTGGAGTAAACTCATCAAGACAGAGATCAATAGAAGGAGTTGTAGTAGTTACAGTATTTAAGTTAACTGTGGGAAGAATCTGATTGATTTTATCTCTGATGGATGAAATTTTATTATTGAAAAAGTTCATAAAGTCCTGACTAGTAAGCTCTAAGGGAATGCTAGGATTGACAGAGTCCTGACTCTTTGTCAACCTGGCTACAGTACTGAAAAGAAATCTGGGATTATTCTTGTTCTCTTCTATTAATGCAGAGTAATAACTCGTTCTAGCTTTTCTAAGAGATTTTTTATAAATTAAAAGATGATTTCTCCAAGCTAAATAGATTTCATCTAAATTAGTAGAGCGCCATTTTCTTTCTAATTGACGAGTCTTCTGTTTTAAGGTACGAGTTTCTGTATTGAACCAAGGAGTTAGAAATCTCTGATTAGACTTTTTCTTTTTTAAGGGGGCCACCAAGTCTAGAGTCTGATGCAGAGAAGCTGAAACACTATCCACCATGTTATCAATTACAGAAGGAGCAAGCTGTCTATAGCTTATTTCTGTTGTGTTGACACATGGCATACAGGAAACAATCTGCATAAATTTGGAAACAGCATCATCTGAGAGGCATCTACTGTAATAATATTTTTCTTTAGGAGCCAAATAGTCAGAAATAGTAAAATCAAAGGTTAACAGACAATGGTCTGACAGTACAGGGTTATGAGGAGACACTACAAGATTTTCTATTTCTATGCCATATGTCAAAACAAGGTCCAATGTATGGTGGAGGTAATGAGTAGAATTTCCTACTTTCTGAGAAAACCCAATCGAGTCCAGTATTGAATTGAATGCCACATTAAGGCAGTCACTATCTACATCCACATGTATATTAAAGTCCCCTACTATAATTATTCTATCAGATTTCAGCACTAAATCAGCTAAGAAATCAGCAAATTCGGATAAAAATTCTGAGTAGGTTGATGGGGGACGATAAACTATGGCAAATAAAATTGGATTTAACCTAAAATTGCTAAAGTGCCCAATACTGAGGACCAGGCTCTCAAAGGAATTATAACATGTTTTTTGCTTTACATTAACTAGTAATTTGGAATGGTAAATTGTTGCTACTCCTCCTCCACGACCAGAACTTCTGGGATTTTGACAGTTTAAATAACCAGAGGGAGTTGATTCATTTAAACCAACATAATCCTCTTGCCCTAACCAAGTCTCTGTAAGGGAAATTAAATCAATCTGATGATCAGTTAACAAATCATGGACTAACAGAGACTTGGGAGTTAGAGACCTAATATTTAATAAACCACATTTAATTTTTAAATTATGAGGAGGAACAGAGGCCAAATCATTCAATTTAGAGGCTTTATGTTTAATTTGAGTTTTACCAATATTTTGCTTTATCACTTTGGGATGCTTATGCATTATATTTTTATTCACTTTGGAGGGAGCAGACAATGATTCTCTGATGGGGAAGACAGGGGCTAAACTGAGGGGTGGCGGATGAAGAGGAGCTGCAGAGAGGTGTGTAAGACTGCGACTCTGCTTCCTGGTCCCAACTCTGAGTAGTCAGGGTTTTGGAAATTTGGATAAAAAAGATGCCAGATTGTGAGATAAATGAGAAGCACCATCCAAAGTGGGATGAATGCTGTCTCGTCTCATAAGACCAGGTTTTCCCCCAAAAGAGCTCTAATTGTCAATGTAGCCCACGTCATTTTTAGGACACCACACAGACAGCCAGCGGTTCAAGGATGACGAGCGACTAAACATGTCATCACTGGTCAGATTGGGGAGGGGCCCAGAGAATACTACAGTGGCACACATCGTTTTTGCAAAGTCACACACCGATTCTATATTAAGTTTCGTGACTTCCGACTGCCGGAGACGGATGTCATTAATGCCGGCGTGAATAACAATTGTGGAATATTTAGAGTTACTTTTAGCCAGCATTTTCAAATTTGACTCGATGTCGCCTGCTCTGGCCCCAGGAATGCATTGGATTATGGCCGCTGGAGTCTCTAGGTTCACGTTTCTGACTACAGAGTCGCCAATGATCAGAGTTTTTTCCTCAGCGGGTGTGTCGCTGAGCGGGGAAAAACGATTAGAAACGTGAACAGGTTGGTGGTGAACCGGGGCTTTGCGACTAGGCTTCCTTCTCACCGTCACCCACCCAGTCTCCTCGCTGCTGAGGAGAGCCGGGGAACCGCTGACAGGGGGGCCTAAGCTAGCTAGCTCCACTGCAGCTAATGGGCGTCCGTCAAAATTAACTGGCGCAGACGGTGTTTCAATGCAGCGGAGCCGGGATTCCAAATCAGACAACCTCGCCTCGAGCGCCTCAAAAAGACAACATTTATTACATTTACCGTTATCGCTAAAAGAGGCAGAGGTGTAGCTAAACATCTGACAGAGAGAGCACACCAGAGGAGGAGAGGAAGGAGAGCTAGTAGCCATAGCTAATGGCTGGAGAGCAAACCACAAAGCAAACCACACAGGCAGACAGCAAAACAGGAAGTGACGATACGTTACCACAAGGAAGTGACGATCCTGGCTCCGTGACCAGGAGCCAGGATCGTCTATGTGGTGATCCTGAGCGCGGGTGGGCCCCATGCTAGAGTCACTTATTATTTTCCTTTTTTTCTTCCGGTTTAGTCTTGTTTGTTAGGGGATTTACTTGGTGCTTTTATTTTGACAGCGCCATGGCAGCACTTCCTCCTGTCTGGCTGTTCGCAGGCTGTCACAGCTGCGGCACTTAATCCTTTATTATTTGTCTCACCTGTTTGTGGTTTATTGGTGGCACTATTTAAGATCACAGTGGAGATTCATTCCTCACTGCAATCTCACACCCATTCAGGCTGGAATCTCCACGTCTGGCTCCAGTCCCTTTCGAGCATCAGGTTTTGCCCTCGCTGTGTAAAGCGTAAGTGACTTTGATTCTTTGTAATTGTTTAGTTATTCTGACCCTTCGTGGTTGTGTGTTTAGTTTATGTGTTTTGACCCTCGAGGCTCATTATTTTGTACTTTATAATAAAACAACAAAACTCACTGTTGGCATTTGGCGTCTTATCTTTGCCCTGCAAGGGGCAAATCACAACAGTCGATTGCAGCCAAACAAGGTGCCAGCCTCAGTGAATTTTTGTTTTTTGGCTCTGAATTTTTTCCCTTACCGGGTGCCAGTGCTTCCTGTTCGGGGGGAAGTTATGGCGTCTTTCAGGACATGGTATCCTATGAGCCTGGGTTTTGAGCTCGTCCAGGCTCTGATGGAAATTGACAACCTCCTCGCCAGCGCATGCCTATATTCGACTCCAAAGCACGCATTATGGTACCTGAACCTTACAGGGGCTGCTGTTAAATGTCATCCTCACCTTACCGAGCACGCTGAGGGCAGGGAGAGGATGGCTGAACTTGCTGCGCTTCAGCAGAAACATCGTGAGCTGGTGAAGAGTTCCAGCAGGAGGCCAAAGATTGAGCAGACAGCGAAGCACTCCCGCTCCTCGCCCCAGGATCAGGTTCCTGCTACAATTCCTGCCCCTGTTTCTGCTTCAGCGAAGAGCCGTCTTCCAGCGTAGTGGAGGAGGAGGGCAGCCGGGGGTCCCAGCAAAGATGAGCAGTGGGCAGCTGAACTCATCAGGTGCTGTGTGGCTGAAGCTCACTCTTTCTTCTACCCCGGTTAAATTCTGAAGAGCGTGGTGGCGGCTGTTAGACTGGTGGAGGCAAATCCCGGATTAAATAATTATCCTGAGTACACCGAGCTGCTGGCCTTAGTTTCAGCTCAGCAGCGGCGTTTCCCCAATTTGAATTTAGCTTTGCCTCCAGCCAGAAGACGTCGCCACTCTGCACAGAACTCATCTCCTCCCCGGGACACAGCCGTTCCGAAGGGGAGGGGTTGCAATAACCGGGTCAATGCTCCACGGGGTTCCCATTTGGGTCCAGCTACAGGCTGCCGGAAAATCTCCTCTGTCTCCCAGCCAGCTGTTTTTCCCTCGCCACGGCAGAGAGATGTGACAGCAGCCTCAGCCTCTGGGTCTTCATTTCCAGCTGTTTCGCCAGCTCCCCTACCCCAGACTGTCTCAGCTGCTCCTCCCTCCTCTGTGGCGCTTCCTCCAGCTGCTGCAGACCTAGTGACTTCTTCTCCGGCTGCCTTCGTGGCCGATCTGCCAGGAGTGGCTCCTCCTTGTCTTCCCGGGGGGCCCACCTGCATCCCTGGAACGGGAGAGGGAAAAACAGAGCCTGCTGCAGCAGTGACCACCGTACCCCAGGATGACAGCCAAGTGGTTTTTCATTCTCAGTCTTTAACTGATGAATTATCTTGTCTGATTCCTGGGGGTGAGACTCAGGTCCTGCAGACCCCTGAGCTCTCACCACCTGCTGCAGCCATAAATTTGCAACCTGCTTCCTTTGTGTCTCCTCCTATATTCCCTGAGTGTCTGCCGGTGCCAGGACTAAACCGCTGGAGGGAGGAGGGGCCTGCGGCCCTGGTGAACCTGGTTCCAGCCCCACAGCCACAATATGGACAGAGGAAGAGGTCTGCCTGACAGTTGGAGTCTGTGCCGACAACGAAGCGTCCCCGGATCTCCACTGAGCAGAATCCTGTCCCAGTTGGAAGTGGATCTCCGGTCGTCACGTAGAGTGAGTCATCTGTGTGGGCTGCAGTGCCGGGGGGGGGGGGGGGCAGAGACTGCTGAGACCATCATGCCTGCTGCTGGGGCCACCGTAGTAGAGTTGGAGTTGGACCTCCAGGAGGCCGGGCCAAGAGGATCGCCATTCGGATCATACGGAGTCCTGGACGGCAGTGGAACTTGAGCTCAGACAAGTACTCCCCTTTGTTTTCATTATTTCTGTTTTGGAGACATCTTGTCTGGCTCTTGGGGAGGAGAGCCGGGTGCTGCTGTCAGCAGCATCTGAGCTCGCCTCACCGGGTTCCACTGCTGCCGGTGACCCTGACTGTGTTCCTGTGCTCCCTGTTTCCGAGCCTTTTCTCAGGGTCACTGAGGTGCTTCCTGCCACGGTAGAGGTCTCTGTGGGTTTTGGTCCGCTGCCTGAGGTCGTTTTGGGTCCAGCTCCTTGAGCCGAAGTCACCATGGGTCCAGCTCCCCAAGCAGGGGCCATCGCGGGTGCTGCTACACCTCAAGCGGGGGCCATCGCGGGTGCTGCTACGCGTCAAGCAGGGGCCATCGCGGGTGCTGCTACACCTCAGGCCGAGGCCATTGTGGGTGCGGCGCTGGAGCAGAAGGCTGCTGTGATTTGGTTTCAAGTTTTTGGTTCCTTCATGGGTCGTTCCCTGCCAAGGGTTTGCAGGGGCTACCCGCCTCCTCTTCTGCCTTCTGGGGGAGGTGAGCGGGGCTCCATGGTCCGCTGGCCCAGCAATGCGGGGAGGCCACCGGAGGCACATGTTTGCCTGAATTTGTGGCGCTGGAGGTTATTTACTGGACTTATATTACGTGATTCTTAGTGTTTCTCCTTTTTGGTAAGCATGTATTATCCAGTTATCTTGTCCAGATTTCTTTTCTGGTTCAAATTTCCTGAGGGAGAAGTTATTCTCATTTAAACTTGAAGTTTGGGTATTTGCTTTATTGGTATAAATTTTCACGTTGACATTTCCAAGAAAAAGGAAAAAAAAAGAGAAGTTCCTTTTTTTTTTGAACCCGTAGTTTTGCAATTTGATATACTTTTGTGTTCTAGTTCATTAGTAAATTTTTGTATGGACAATTCTGTAAGAAGAAGAAGGAAGTTCTCATTTCAAACCAATGTGTTGCAATTTGTTGTATTTTGGTATGTCTTAAGTATCTTGCTGTTTAGCCTTTTGGGGGTCATTTTTTCATTTCAGTGTCGTTCCCTCCAGGCCTGGATTCCCCCTCCGCCCTCCCGAGGCTGGTTTTGATAGTTATCCTGGTGGTGGTGGTGGGGGTCCTCTTAGATGCTACGACTGGGATGCCTGGAATCCATCCCTTAAAGCGGGGGCACTGTGGTGATCCCGAGCGTGGGGCCGACCCGCGCTCGAGTCACTTATTATTTTCCTTTTTTTCTGCCAGTTTAGTCTTGTTTGTTAGGGGATTTACTTGGTGCTTTTATTTTGACAGCACTGTAGCAGCACTTTCTCCTGTCAGGCTGTTTGCGGGCTGCCACAGCTGCGCACTTAATCCTTTATTATTTGTCTCACCTGTTTGTAGTTTATTGGTGGCACTATTTAAGATCGCAGTGGAGATTCATTCCTCACTGCAATCTCACACCCATTCAGGCTGGAGTCCCCACGTTCGGCTCCAGTCCCTTTCCAGCATCAGGTTTCGCCCTCACTGTGTAAAGCGTAAGTGATTTTGATTCTTTGTAATTGTTTAGTTATTCTGAGTTTATGTGTTTTGACCCTCGAGGCTCATTATTTTGTACTTTACAATAAAACAACAAAACTCACTGTTGGCATTTGGTGTCTCATCTTTGCCCTGCAAGGAGCAAATCACGACAGTCTATTAGCAACATCAACTCATAAACCATGAGCGCATAGGAAATCTGCACCCAAAATGGGGGAGGCACATGCGGCTATCACGAAATTCCACTGAAAGTTGCACCCAGGCAAACATATTGTCAGTGCAGTGTTTCCTCTGGCTTAAAGACCTTGGCGTGGTGGCAACATATTTTTCCCGGGGGGGGGGGGGGGTAAACATACTGGAATATGTTAATTTTATTCTATTTATTTCTTTTTAAAATTTTACACAGTAATTTTGCATATGGAATTTACCATTTGAAGTATTATACAACTGAGGCTTGAATATTTGGCCAGTTGGGGTCCCACTCAGACATCCTGTGTTTAAACTTTTTAGTGGTGTTATCCTTCTCTCCTTCCTCTGCCTGAACACTTTCCTCTCCTTGGCTCCTCTCTTCAGTCTCATCTTGCTCTCTCTGAGCTCTGTCTAATTCAGGTTCTCTCTCTGTCTATGGTGGTATACAAACAGGTTAGAAAATATCAAGTGTCATGTTTTGTCCTGCAGGAATTTTTTTGTCATGGTTTACATAAATGACAAAAATATGTGTATTTTTTGTATTTTTATTATAGTGGGTTTTTTTTTTCCATTGAGAGAGTGGGGAAGGGAAAGAAACATTCATAATAGTAATGTACTCAAACATACTGTACTTAAATTATATGATCAGGTGGGTATAGTAACCAGAAATTCTACTCATGTAAAAGCAGTGCTTTGAAATTAATAATTAAAAGTAGGCAACCAAAAATTTCTAGTTGAGTTAAGGGTACAAAGAGCACCCACTTAAAAACTTGAGTAATGACTTCAGTCTTGAAGGTTTGAGGTTTTTCTCTAAAATTTATAACAATTTTCTTATAGTTTTCTACTTTTCTCTGTAAATCTAAAGTTGAAACCATGTTCCTTAAATTTGTAATTTCCTCTTGTAAAATTGACTTTTCTTGTACATATGAAACTTTATTATAAATTTGTGAATTATTTTATGACTAATTTTTGTCTGTTTTTTAAAACAAAATTACTGGTTTTTTTTAAGATAAATTTGAAGCAGACTGTGATATTTTTTTTTTACTTTTTCCTTATAACAATTTACATTTTTGACCATAATTTTGCAGTCAGAACAATAATTTAACTCTGATTACAAAGAAAAAATTTTAATAAAATTGTATTTAATGAAATAAATTAACTTAAATGACCAAGGATGCTGTTATTTCTGTTATAATATTTCTATATATTTATATATATATATATGTGGGGAACGTGAAATGAAGAAGCTGAGTGATTTTATAAATCAGATTTAATGTCGGCTTCACATCCCCAACATGTCTCATCCAAAGGCAGAAGCAGAAAGAGGCTGATCGCAGTCAGACCCCCATACTTATGCATCACACAACAAAAGCCAAACATCATTATGCATTACACCACAAAAGCCGACTTCGCACCTCCTTGTCATATCCTTCCGATGTCCTCCCGTGGGCTGCACGGTGGCGCAGTGGTTTAGCACTGTGGCAGCACAGTTTTACCCTCGGCCGGGGGATCGCGGGGATCATGAGATCGTGGGTTCGATCCCAGCCCCCGACCAACAGTGAGCTGTGTGGAGTTTGCATGTTCTCCCCGTGTTGCGCGGGTTTACTCTGGGATTTCTCCGGTTTCCTCCCGCATACCAAAAACATGTAGGTTTAGGGCGCTCGCGCACGCAGCGACCAGCAGCCGGTGGCTTGTCACCAGACTGCAAACCAAATCTACCTACGGGTACAAATAAGTAACAAAAAAAAAAAAAAAAAGTTCCTTCGCCTGACCCTCGGGGGTCAGGAAGTCTTTTCAGGTCTGCACCGCCGCTCCTCCATCTCCTCGTTGCTCTCTGCAGGCGGTGGAGACTCATTGTCCTCTTCTGAGACGTGAGGTCATTCCACACATGTAATTACAACACATCCCCCTGTGTCTATCATATGCAGAAATGGATACATGAACTACAGCCCCTCCCCCAAACGTCGAAGAAAAGGACAATATATGTAGGTTCGCGGACTATGATGACATCACCGGCATAACTATACAAGTTGATAACATTAAAAACACAGTGATAACAGTAACAGTACAGTCTATGCCCCCTGTCCGCCTTAAAACTGTTATGATAACCCCGACAGCATATCTTAAAACACGTTACCATGTTCACATTAGTCTGTGTGTCGTCTGGGTTTCAACAGTCTTCCGAATCTGCTGTACGCCTGCTTCGGCGTCCCAGCGGCGCTGTCTTGTTAGGGATCTGCAGCTTGAGGAAAAAAGGGGTTATTTGATCCCTGCGGGGGGTTTGGGACGTGTCCCTTGGGAGGTCTACCACGTCGAGGTGCTCTCGCCGCCCGTGCAGGTTCGCCGCTCAACATGAAGGCAGGCTTGAGTCTGTCAATGCTGACTGTCTCTTTTCTGTCCCCCAAATCCAGCACAAAATGCTTATCACCAGGTTCCAGCACTCTAAATGGGCCATCGTATAGTGGGCGGAGGGTTGGCTTTAAAGTGTCGTGCCTAACAAAAACAAACTCGGCATTTTTTAAAGCCTGGGGAACAAAAACCCGCGGAAAGGTGTGATGAACCGGGCCCGGGAGCATGTCCGCTCCCGTGCTGCTTAGTGGTCTCAGAGCTGAGAGGCGCCCCGGCTCTGGATGTTCTGGTAAGAATTCACCGGGGAGCCTGAGAGGTTGTGCAAACACTAACTCTGCTGGGGAGGCGTCTAGATCCTCCTTGGGCGCAGAACGCAACCCCAATAAAACCCATGGTAGTTTGTTAACCCAATTTGCATCCGTTAGCGACGCTCTGAGGGCAGCCTTCAAAGACCTATAAAAACGCTTGCATAAACCGTTAGCCTGTGGGTGATACGCGGTAGTGCGATGGATTGTCGCCCCTAAGCTGCTGGCCATCGCAGACCAGAGCTCTGAGACAAACTGAGGACCCCTATCGGACGTGATGTCCGACGGGACCCCGAAACGTGCCACCCAGGTCGTTAAAAAAACGCGAGCCACTTCTGCGGCCGTAGTTGATGTCAGCGGAACGGCTTCTGGCCAACGTGTGGTTTGATCCACCATTATTAAAAGATGTGTGAACCCCTGCGACGACGGTAGGGGGCCCACGAGGTCGACGTGCACATGGTCAAACCTCCTGGCCGGAATTGGGAACGGTTCTAAAGGAGCTTTCGTGTGTTTGTGAATTTTGGCGCGCTGGCAAGACATGCATGTTCTTGCCCACTCCTTTACGTGCTTGCGCAGGCCCGGCCAAACAAACTTCTCCGCCACCATTTTCACCGAAGCGCGCACTCCCGGGTGCGCCAGGGAGTGAATCGGGTCAAAAACGCGGTGGTGCCACGCGGCCGGGACTACCGGGCGAGGTCGCCCGGTTGACATGTCGCAGATTAAGGGGGGCACACCGTCACGCAAACCCCTGCTCTCCAGCCTTAACCCTGTTGGTCCAGACTGGAGCGCGCGCACGTCCGCGTCACTGCCTTGCTCCGCTGCCATGGCTGCGTAGTCTATCCCTACGTGGACTGGGGCCGCGTACGCTTCCGTGTTGGGCTTGCGCCCTGCGGCTGTGGTAGTATGATCTGTCTCCGCGTGCCCTGACGATGTCACGGCGCGGGAGAGGCAATCTGCCACCACGTTGAGTTTGCCCGCTACGTGCCGAATGTCTGTGGTAAATTCTGAAATGGCGGCCAGCTGCCTTTGTTGCCGGCCCGACCAAGGCTCTGAGATTTTAGACATCGCAAAAGTGAGCGGTTTATGGTCGACAAAAGCCGTGAAACGCCGACCTTCCAGCCAAAACTGGAAATGGCGGATGGCTAAATGAAGCACTAACAGCTCTCTGTCAAATGTGCTGTATTTGCGCTCGGTTTCGTTTAGGGATTTGCTAAAAAAAGCTAGCGGCTGCCAAACCCCGTTAACATGCTGCTCTACGACCGCCCCTATGGCCAAATCTGATGCGTCTGTGGTAAGCGCTATGCGGGCCGAGGGGTCGGGGTGGACCAAAAGCGCGGCGTCAGCCAGGGCTCTTTTTACTTCCGCGAACGTGTGTTCCCGCTCCGGGGACCACACGACCGCGCTGGAGGGCTTTTTCTTTCTAAGCGCGGCATATAACGGTTGCATGAGCTGAGCTGGGCGAAGTAGGAAACGGTTGTAAAAATTTACCATTCCCAAAAATTCTTGCAGCGATCTGACCGTTTGTGGTCGGGGAAAATTTGCCACTGCGCGCACTTCATCAGGCAATGGAACTGCCCCTTCTAGGGAAATGCGGTGTCCCAAAAAATCAATCTGTGCCACACCGAATTGGCACTTGGTTGGGTTAATTATTAACCCGTGTTCTTCCAGCCTCTGAAAAACTGTAGTGAGGTGATTTTCGTGTTCCTCCTCGGTCGCGCTGGCGACTAAAATATCGTCGCGGTAGATAAACACGAAAGGAAGATCGCGTAACACAGCGTCCATCATACGCTGAAATGTTTGCACTGCGCCTTTCAGGCCAAAAGGCATGTGCAGAAACTCGAAAAGACCAAAAGGGGTTATTACGGCCGTTTTAGGGACGTCCTCAGGTCGGACTGGGACTTGGTGGTAGCCGCGAACCGGGTCTATTTTAGAAAAAATACGCGCACCCGCCAGATGTAGTGAAAAATCTTGGATGTGTGGGATTGGGTAGCGGTCATGAGCTGTAGCATTGTTTAATCTGCGATAATCGCCGCAAGGTCTCCAGGAGCCATCAGCTTTCGGAACCATATGCAGTGGCGAAGCCCATGGGCTTTTCGAGCGCTGAATAATGCCCAGCTTTTCCAGGCTGGCGAACTCGTCGCGTGCTATGGCGAGCTTGGTCGTGTCTAAGCGCCTAGCTTTAGCGAACACCGGGGGGCCTGTTGTGGGAATGAAGTGCTCCACCCCGTGTTTCACTACTGTTGCCGAAAATTTGGGAACTGTGAGTGCTGGAAATTGGTTGAGGAGTTTGTCAAACTTACCTCCTGCTGTGGCGACGTTGGCCTGCACCGGTGGTGGGGACACTCGAGCTGAACAGGGGGTAGAAGAGAAAGACAGTGCATTGATTAAGCGTCTCTTTGCAAGATCAACCAACAACCCATGTGAACATAAGAAATCAGCCCCTAACATGTTGAAACTCACCGCCGCTATGATAAAGGTCCACTCATAAGTGCGGCCGTGTAAGTAGAGAGACAAGGTCCTTTCACCATAAGTGCTGATGATTGAGCCGTTCGCTGCCATTGCCCCGTTGCCGCGGGGTCCAGCCACCCGGTCGGCGTAGGATGGGGGGATGAAACTCCTTTGAGCTCCGGTGTCTATGAGGAATTGTCGCCTGGAGCCTTCATCAGTTATGTAGAGCAGCTTGTTGGCCTCGCCAAGAGCCGTAGCTGCTAACGGTTCCCGGCTTTGGAGTTTTCCGAGCTCTTGAAATTGCAAGGTGGTACACACTTGTATGCCCTCTCAGCGAATCGCCGGTGGTAGTAGCAGAGGTCGTCTCGTCTGTTGCGTCGTGGCCGCGTCGCTGCCATGGTGGGCAAGGTTTGTTCCGTTGCCTCTGGCTCCCTGATGTCCTGGGCTTCTGCACCGAGGTCTGCCGCTGCTGCTGTGGCCATCTGCTCGCCGTAGGAGTTGAGGAGTCGCTGTGCTTCTCGGGCCAGCGCGCAGAAGTCCTGCTGGGTCTTACAACTTATGCTGGCCAGAGTCCCTCTCATGTGCGTCGGGAGAGTGCTGAGGAAGATGTGCTGAAAGAGGAAGTTGTCATTGTCTGTCTCTCTCAGCTGAAGCATGTCTTCCATCAGGGCCAACGGTCTGCGCCCACCGTGGCCATATATCGCCAGTAGTCTCTTGGCCCTTTCGTCGGCCGAGGGAACGAAGCTCTCGATGAGAGTAGCCTTCAGCTCCTCGTATTTGTCGCTGGCGGGCGGCTGCTGTATCACGCTCTGCGCGCATTGCGCTGTGGCGGCGTCGAGCCTGGCGACGACGTGGTAGAACTTGGTTTCGTCCATCGTCACCCCTGCGAGCGCAAACTGTGCCTCAGCCTGCTTGAACCACGAGTTCGGGTCGTTCTGCCAGAATTCTGTGAGCTTAATGGCGACGGTTCTTGCTTGGGCCGCCTCCGACGAGTCTGCAATGGGAGAACGCCTTTGATCCATTCTCACGTCTGGTCACCAATGTGGGGAACGTGAAATGAAGAAGCTGAGTGATTTTATAAATCAGATTTAATGTCGGCTTCACATCCCCAACATGTCTCATCCAAAGGCAGAAGCAGAAAGAGGCTGATCGCAGTCAGACCCCCATACTTGTGTTTCACACAACAAAAGCCAACATCATTATGCATTACACCACAAAAGCCGACTTCGCACGTCCTTGTCATATCCTTCCGATGTCCTCCCGTTCCTTCGCCTGACCCCCGGGGGTCAGGAAGTCTTTTCAGGTCTGCACCGCCGCTCCTCCATCTCCTCGTTGCTCTCTGCAGGCGGTGGAGACTCATTGTCCTCTTCTGAGACGTGAGGTCATTCCACACATGTAATTACAACACATCCCCCTGTGTCTATCATATGCAGAAATGGATACATGAACTACATATATATATATATTTTTTTTTTTAAATCTCCTCACCAACCAGACAGCAGGAAAAACCTCCCTTATTTTGAAATCAAATGTTGACACGTTTAGTTTGTCTGAAGGCTGCTGACAGATTAAAGACATTGAATTCGTGAATTTCGGTCATCTTAATCTGCCAGGTACATAACAGGGAACTGTAGCAGACTTTAAAGACATAATTCACCACAATATGTGTTCATGTACAGAATGATCTGTTTAGGCAGTTATAGTTGTGTGCTCAGGCTTTTTCATCAGGCAGCCGCTGAAGGGCCTCAGTTTAGAGCTAGCATTTTTAGCTGTTGCTTTGTCACTGCCATTGGAGAATAAAAACGGCACGCCTGCTTGTGTGAGAAAAGAGAGAAATTGCCAGTCTCATAACTTAATACTATAGTGGCTGGTGAAATATATCCTTAGCAATTCATCAGTCCCCCTTGCCTTTCCCTTCATATGAAGCCGGCTGCATATGAATTCTAACCACATCTCTTAGCTAAACGACTCTTCCATTATGGCTCCCGTTTCCAGCAGGTTAAAACCATGATAAACGCCAGTGCTTACATACCTTTTATGATTTTTTCCGCGTTTAAAGTACTTTAATAAACTCATGTTTCTGTCGGGCAGTCACGCTTAGCAAGACACTGCCTGCTGACTGACTGGAAAACTCGTGTGAGCAGGGCGCTTCTAAACTCTGCGTGGATGATGGCCATGCGCATTGTTCGTGTGCGCGCTTGTGGAAAGTTATTGCTTCATATATTTTTATTAATAAAATCATATCGGCTTGCCGTGGCGGTACGATTTCTGGCAAGGCGGCCCGCCACGGAGAAATGTTACCAGAGGAAACCCTGCAGTGCCCCCTCACCAAATATCCTGATGTCTGATCCATTGGCGGCCGCCAGCTCGGGACCGCTACACCCTGCCACTCTGTCTGTGTTGAACGGCAGGATGAGGCTCTTCTGGGAGCCAGAGTCCACCAGAAACCGTCTCCCCGAACGTGTGTCCGTGATATATAGCAGCTTGTCTCTGTCGCCAGCGGTTGCAGCTGCTACTGACTGCTGGCTTTAGCATTTCCCGACCGCTTAAATTGGCACAGCGGCAAGCATCACTGTGCGTCCGAGCCGAAACGGCAATGACAGCGGCAAATCGCCTCCTTCTTGTGTCTCCTGGCATCTGCTCCAGCCACCACCAACGGCTCCTCGATCTCGCTGGCAACCCTCCTGGGCTCTGGTGCCGCTGCGTTCACGCCGAAGGTTCTGGTCGCTAGGATGATGCGATCCGCTTCCTGCGCTAGTGCGCAGTAGTTCCTCATCACCAGCAGTGGCGAATTGGCCACGATTGTCCTCACTGCAGCTGGGAGGTTCCTGAGAACCAGGTGGGCGAACAGGAAGGACTCGTCATCTCTGCCCATCAACGCCGACATGCTCTCCATTAACTCCACGGCCGATCTGTCTCCTAACTCTGAATGTGTTAGGAGCCTCTTCACTCTTTCACTGTCCGAAAGGGTATCGGGCTCGATAAGCATCCTTTTGAGTGCCTCGTATTTTCCCTAGACCGGCAGCTCTTGGAGCAGGCTTGCCACCTGTTGTGTGGCGTACGCGTCCAGTGCAGCGACCACATAGTAGTATTTTGTGTCGTCTGCTGTTACCCCGCGGAGAGCGAACTGGGCCTCAATGTGTAGAAACCACGTGTCGGGTCGTGCAGCCAGAAATCCAGAAGCTTGACTGAAACAGCACACGCAGTGCTGGTTCTTTCACTCCAGGATGTCTCTGGGGTGCTTGTCTCGCCTTCCATGGCACGTCAGGTTCACCAGTGTAGAGGGAATGATCAGGCGAGGCAGCGAGCTGGATCAACACAGACTTCATTCTCCCTCTAACAGATCAGGATCACAGAAAGAGCTCCCAGGCCACTGCGCATCTCACTTTAATACCTTTAATTACATGCATCGTTGCCTGGGGCTCCAACCTCACATTAAGTTCAGAACAAAGCCTGTGCGGAGCATTAACTTGATATTACACAGGTGCCGCCTTTCACTCCTCTCCTGGCGGCCCAGGATCTCATCCTCTCCCCGGGGGGTTCCTAGCCTTTACTGTTCGGTCTGGACCCCCGGTGACATCTCCTCTCTCGGTCCATTGATCTCTGGGTGGAGAAGTCCAACACCTTGCTCCCCACACCACTACCATTGTCTGTCTGGAGTGAATGAATAATGTATCTACTTGTAAAAGCGTTTATGATAAAGTGCTATATAGATCTGATTTATTATTATTAAATGGGATTCTGGGAACAGATGGAGAGGCGCTAAGAATCACGAGAAGGGCTCTTTTCTCTTTTTTAAGTAACACAGGATTAGGTCATAGAATTTAGGGGTCGGGCTCAAATGACATAATGCTACACACTCTTGTACATTAGGTGGCGGTATGCACCTTCAGTTGTTTGCTATCCGCCAGTAACCGAGAGGAGGAGAAGAAGAAGAAGAGCCCCTTTTTTTTTTTTTTTAGATTTGCGTTTGTGGACGTCTCTGTCCCTCTTCTAGTTGTTGAGTAGGATTGTGACGTAAGCACGTCCGCAGCCTAGCAGCAGAAAAGAAGGCGTAAACAAAGCAGGCAGCTACAACTCTGCTAATGCTACGTATGCTGGTTAATATATATATATATATATGTATATATATGTTGTATATTGCTCAATATACAATTTTCGGGCTCAGTATAACACAATTTAGCGGTGAGTACAGCTACGATTCACATGAATGTCGACTCAGTCATTCGCTGAGACTGAAAAGACACGACATACATACCAAGGTACCGTTATTGCTAGCTGTTAGCTATAGTTAACTGGTTAACGGGTTTTTCTATGTCGGGAAAATAATGTTATCGAGGTTAACGTTTATCAGTACCGTAGGATAACTATAGAGTGAAGTACGTGGCGGTAATGCACCTGTAAGCTGGTTGCCAACCGCCAGTCAAATCTAAAAGAAGAAGCCATTTCAGCCACTGACAGTGGTCAAAGCAAGCAGTTTGACTTAGCTCGCCATGTAGCTGGTCTAGTTAAAGGACTGATGCGCTGGCTTGACTTTGGCGAGTTGACCACCTGATCAGATGTCATCTGGACTCGGACTGCGATGTTTAACCTGATGGCGAATTGCTGTACCTGGCTGAAGCGCTGGCAGGAGCCTGCGAGGTAAGTCGAGTCACATGAATGAATGAATCTTTATTTCGGATAGATTAGATTAAAAGAAAGGAACAGAATAATATAACAAAAAAAAAAAAAAAAAACGTTATCAGGGTAAACTCAGCTGTCATGATCGAGTAGTAAAAAAATCTGTCTGCATTTAGTAAAGTGGAAAGCTTGGTCTCCAGGCACTTATGTTTTCAGTCTCTCACTGCATCAGAGTTGACATGTTAATCAGTTTCGGATAACTTATGTTGAACTGTATAATCAGAGGAGTTATTGTCTAATTTGACCTTGTTGGATTTTCTTTCCCCCTTTGTTATATTATTCAGTTTCTTTTAACCTGTACTTTTAATCTATCCGAAATAAAGATTCATTCATTCAGTCATATCCATTCGGATTTTTTAAGCGAGCTGCGATCGCCGGCAGATCTCACGATATTACTATCTCATGTATCGGGGTTCTTTACGTGTTCTGTTTGCTTGTAGTTTAAAAATAAAAGTGGGTCGTTTCATGCCAAGTTTCCCCAGGTCACCATTTCTGATTTTTTTTTTTTTTTTTTGGGGGGGGGTATACAGATATAGTACTACCCAAGTACTTAATGTGTTCCAGATTTGAACCACTTCATAATTGATAGTTTTAGTATGACGTCACGCGCTGGCCATGTTGGAGCGGAAACCGTTGCATTCAGCAGAGAAATGTTGTAAATGTGGAAAACTATAGGGCTCTAACGGCACGGCAAGGTGTCAACAAACGACGATTTCAATACATTTCTATGGCAGTGTTAGCTAAATTTAAACAAAGAAAATGTTGAAATGTTGCACAACTGGCTCATGTAGCCATTGCCATCTTATGGAAGATGGTGATAGCAATCAGAATACAAGTTTTTTCAGATTGACATCGGCCAGCAGAGATTACCGAAGGAGGATTTTGTGGGCTGCCTTTTCATATGAGTTGGCTGAGGGATGATTTGACCCACATCTCCTGTTGTGTGGGGATTTGGCCTTAGTGGCTTTCCGTAGCCGGTGCCAGGTGTACAGCATGGTGATGTCGGGCGGGCTACAGCCAGTGTGTATAAGCGATATTTCTCTCCAGGGATCTTTCTCTGCATAAAGTTTGTTTGTTGCTTGGTTCAGCATAGCTCAGGGCTCCCGTTATTGAGACATAACATTTGGCGACGTCGGATTAAACCATGGGAGTGTGCATCAACCCTCTGAGTGTGTATGGTGCAGAACTGCGACATACCCCCTAGTGGTCAAGAGTGGTAAATATTTTTTGTCACTAAAATAGTTCAGATTTCCAAGGCTTTAACTTGAAAGTGGTAAGAGATAATGGCTTACTGTCAATTAGAAAGATGTAAAATATGATCCAAAGTTTCAGATAAGAATAAATTTACACATCTAATTTGCATAATATCACAGCACCTCTTTAAATTCCATAACTCAGTCAAAACTGGACTTTGGACGAATTTACACAAAAAATGGTTCAGTCTTTTGACACCATTTTTTTGTACAGAGGTACCTCATCATCTTATCTTCAAAGTATATGAACAAGAAATCGGTACATTAAAAAAACCCCCAGAAATTTGTCACTTAGTTTTGACAAAGTCAGAGTGAGAAGGCATGCACAGTGCCATACTCTGCCACTAGGGGCACGCAAATTCTCACACTCAAAGGGTTAAACCGCCACCTCTGCTCTTATGGTCTCTGGGTGTGCCAACTACACCATGGCACCGCTGGCTGGAGGCGTTCGACGTGTACATCGTCGCGGCTGGCTTGGGCGGTGCCGACGAAGAGAAATGGAAGAGACTGCTTGTTCATTGTCTCAGTGAGGAAGGCCAATAAGTGTTTCGTGTGCTGGGTGGCAAAGGCTTATTGAAGGAATGTCTAGCCATAATGGACAATTTCTTTATGGACCAGTCCAACATCACAGTGCGAAGATATAAACTCTTTGACCACTGACAGCAAGCTGGTGAGTCCACCCAACGTTTCTTAATGGAACTCTGTAGCCTAGCAAGCAAGTGCGCCTTCGGGCAGATTGAGGAGGAGCCCGTCCGTGACAAGCTAGCACACAGTACAAGCAATGAGTGGCTCAAAGAAAAGCTAACGCTAACTACGGATGTCTTCACGCTGAAGAAAGTGTCTGAATTGATCAGCCAGATTGAGTCTGCTACCCAGCTAGGTCTACAAATGGTCATCAGGTCGCTAGCAGCGCAGCTAATCCTTTGGGGCAGACCCCCAAAAGGTGGCAGATCATGGCACGGGCAGGAACGGGAGCTCGGGGTCTGTGTGGCGGCTGTGGCTATCACAGTCACCAGGTGGGCACGTCCGTTTGCCCCGCCAAAGGGAAAAAGTGCCATAACTGCGGCCGTTGTAATCACTGGGCCAGGGTCTGCACCACTGCTATTAAACCATCAGCTGCGGAGCCCGAAAGCATGATGCTGGTATGTGTGGTGGGCACCAGGAAGGGGCCGTTAAAGTGGTACATCTTGCAGCTAGACGGGGTCAATGTGCTGCTTATGGTGGACTCAGGAGCTTGTCAATCCATACTGAGCATGACCACATTGAAAAGACTTTTCCCGGGCAACACCATCAAACAGGAACAGTCAAAATGTTTGGGTATGATCATGCTAAAATTGACATGGCAGGCACAGTCAGCTTCTTGGTAAAATGTGGGTCAAGGATTATTCCCACGTTTACTTTACAGGTTTCGCGCCAGGGGGTCGACTCGCTGGGAATCGATCTGCTGGGTGAATTAGGATTCTCCATCACAGACCCGGCGGGCTCAGCGACGCTGACGGTGTCCCCCAATGGCATGTCCGCTGGCCGGCGTTGTTCGTGGGCCTAGGATGTATTGAAGCGTTCAACCACCACTCGCTCATCAACCCAAGCGTGATGCCCAAGATCCACCCATTACAGCGGCTTCCCCCTGCCCTGCGGGATGACGTCACAGCGGAACTGAATAAATTGTTTAGTCGGCATCATTGAGAAAGTGGATGCCTTGCTGTGGATTTCGAACATCATGGTGGCCAAGAAGACGGGCTGCATCCGGCCATGTATTTATCTCAGTATAGTTAACCCCTTGCACTCTGGTCAATTTCCCTAAAAACGCCTAAAAATAACGTCCCCAAAGTAAATCAAAAGCTGTTCTTCAACCCTTTGCAGCATCATTGGGCTGCACGGTGGCGCAGTGGTTAGCACTGTGGCAGCACAGTTTTACCCTCGGCCGGGGGATCGCGGGGACCGTGAGATCGTGGGTTCGATCCCTGCCCCCGGCCAACAGTGATCTGTGTGGAGTTTGCATGTTCTCCCCATGTTTGCGTGGGTTTACTCCGGGATTTCTCTGGTTTCCTCCCACATGCCAAAAACATGCAGGTCAGGGAGTTAAGGGGCGCTTGCGCATGCAGCGACCGGCAGCTGGTGGTTTGTCACCAGACTGCAAAACAAATCTACCTACGGGTACAAAATAAGTAATAAAAAAAAAATAATTAAAAAATCTTCATGGGGTTGGTCTCATTTAAAAGAAAACACTTTGAATTTTTTGGCAAAACAGTCATAATCTCTCTAAGTGCTCCGGCCACTGAGTAACAGTCATCTAAACATACTGAACTTGAAGAAAATAAAGTTTGCCTGGGTGTTTTTTTAGGTACAAATGCTTGCAAGTAACACACAGCTGTCAGATAATGGCTGGAAAATGCAACAGAAATGTAGAACCAAGTGTTATCCAGCTGAGGTCAAAATATTTGTAACAATACCACAAAAAATGAATATATTACACAGCTTTTTTCTCAGGTTGTTCCCAGGCGTTTTTGAACTGTGCCAAATTGTGCCAAATGGCACAGTTTGGAAAAACGTCTATAACTTTTGAATGATTCAACATAGAAGCCTGATGTTGGGCTCTAATGAAAGGTGACACTCAGGGCTGTGTGTGTGTGTGGGAGGGGGGCGTTGTTTATTCATGAATGAATGAATGAATGAACAAACAAGCCCCCCCCACACAAAGAAGCATGCCACGTAAAAAATGTGTGGCCTTTTTTTTTTACAAGAAAAAATAACCTACAGTGCAATAAAAATTATACTAAAATATCTGCAATGTAGAGGATAACAACTCCCCCCCCCCCCCGCTACAGAGGAGCGCGGCGCACAAAAATACGATCCGTCAACGGTCCGTCATGTGGCGATGACGCACCGTTGTAATTACCGATCAGTCAAAAGTCATTTTTATTACTGTTTTCAGTGATAAAGAATAATTTAGCTTATAACACTTAACTGTCCACAACAGCAGTGTCGTTGGCGAACATCTGTTCCTCATTGTCAGACAAACATGAAGCTGGTCCGCTTGTTACGACTCGTGGTTCTGGTCACGCGACCCGGTCAAACCATGAGTCCATTATTGCGGTTTTGCGCTTCCATGATTGCGGTTTTGGCGAACGATTTTTCAAAACAAATAAGAACAGTAGTAATAAAAAAAGACTGGCGAACGCTACCGTTACACACAGCGGCTTACACAAAACAGATTTTACGCACGGGACGCACGCTTTCAATCGTGGAACTTCTCTGCTTCAATTGGCTCGTTGTATTTGCAGTCGTTGGTAGGCGGGTCCTTCTTGCTAGGTTTTCAGTCATTGGTTCTTCAAGGTTTCAGAAACCCAATTCAAGGCTCTTATTAGTCGAATGAGAGGTCAATCAAATCTAAACCAATCAAAACACTCCTTTGGCTTTCTGTTCGCGGCTGTGTCTGTAGTGGAAGAACGGAAATGCAGCCTTTTTTTTTTTCAGTGCGCACTGAGACACACAGTGCGCACTAGGACGCAGAGACGTGACCGCCCGCGGTATCCCGGAGTGCAAGAGGTTAATAAAGCGATTATCCTGGACGAATACCCGCTCCCCACAATGGAGGAACTCACTGCAACGTTCAGTGGCTCAAGGGTGTTCACAAAGCTAGATCTTTGCCAGGGCTATTTGCAGGTGCCCCTCCACCCAGCCAGCAGGGACCTGACGGCGTTTGTGACCCACATGGGCTTTTTCAGGTACAGCCGCATGCCTCTTGGTCTGAGCTCAGCACCAAGCTGCTTTCAGAAGATTATGTCCACAATTCTGGCCGGCCTCAGGGGTGTAGTGGTGTTACCGGTATACATCCGGTTCCGCCGGACCGGTGGCACCACACGAGTAGGCTGCCCATTGCAACAGCCTTTTTTTTTTTTTAATCTTCCTTCTTCTTTCTACACCTTTCACTCTGTATATATATCACGGACGCACGGATCGCCCCGGGGGTCTCCCGGGTCGGCGGACGGAGCCACGGTTTGCAGCGGGAGACGTTACAGTGGGGAGGAGCTAGTGCTAGCTAGCACTTGGCCGCCGCCCGGTGCTAATGGGAAACTCGACATACCGGGAGCTGTAGCGAAAACGATGCAGGTGCCGGGCTGGAGTTTAGGCGGCGTGCAAGAAATATAAGACAGAATAATAAAGAGCGATGGCAAGAACCAAGCAGACCGCCCGTAAAATCTACTGGAGGAAGAAGCCCCCCAGGAGACAGCTAGCCACCAGGGCTGCTCGGAGAGGCGCTCCGGCCACCGGCAGAGTGAAGAGGCCTCGCCGTCACAGGCCCGTGGCTCTGAGAGAGATCCGTCGCTACCAGAAATCCACGGAGCTGCTCATCCGTAAGCTGCCCGTCCAGCGCCTGGTGAGGGAGATCGCTCAGGACTTCAAGACCGTCCTGCGTTTCCTGAGCTTCGCCGTCATGGCTCTGCAGGAGACCAGCGAGGCCCACCTTGTGGTCTCTTCTTCGCTAAGGCGGTCACCATCATGCCCAAAGACTTCCAGCTGGCCCGCCGCATCCGCGGAGAGAGAGCTTAGACTTTCTGCTGCACATTCACCAACCAACCATAATGCTCTGCACTGTGTCTATATATATACATTTATAGTAATATGGACATATGTTTACTAGATGTTGTTTTTTCTTGCCTTCTGATTGTTGCTCAGAGTGTTGCTATCCCTGTGCTGTTGCAATCCTGGAATTTCCCCATTGTGGGACTAATAAAGGCTTATCTTACCTGGATGACATCGTGGTCCATGGCACATTGTGAGAGGAACATGGCGATCATTTGGGACGAGTGATGGAGGTGCTGCTGGAATACGGAGTCACTTTGAATGGGGAAAAGTGCATTTTCGCGGCGGATTCCATTGAGTTTGTGGAATTCTGGCTGGTGGCAGAGGGCCTGAGCCTCCTGCACTTGAATGTGGAGGCTGTCCTGTGTCTCCCCGACCCCACAACACCCACACAAATCTCCTCATTCCTGGGCATCGTGAACTTCTACAGGGGTTTTATTCCCCATTATTCGGAGACTATCAAAGTCCCAACTCGCCTCCCCTCCAATGCTGGCCCACTTTGATCCAAAATGGCTGACGTTTGTGACTTGTGACGTGTCTGGTTTGGCAGTGGGGGCTGTTTTGTTTCAAGTGCAAGATGGTACTGAGCGCCCAGTGGCATTCGCGTTGAGGTCCCTTTCAACGGCTGAACAGAAATATGCTGTGGGTGAGAGGGAGGGGCTCGTTTGTGTCTGGGCGTGTGAACGGTGGCACATCTACCTTTACGGATGCCATTTCACCCTGCAAACAGACGTCTGGGTGCTGACGGCACTGCTGGAAACGACAGGCTCAGGGCGCAGGCCCCTATGGATCCACAGGTGGACTGAGCAGCTGAGGGCCTACAACTTTACTACCCAGTTCACTGCTGGAAAAGAGAATGTAGTGGCGGTTCTCCTGTCCCGTGCCACGGCCAACACCACAGAACTGGATGACAATGACAACCCCACAGAGGCGGCTCTGGTCAACGTGCTGCATGAGCCTCTCCGGGACCTGGTGTCCCTCCAGGAGCTTTGGGCGGAGTTGGAATGGGACTCCACGTTGTCACAACTATACTCTGTCATCAGGGAGGGTTGGCCCACAAAAGTACAGGGCGATCTGGTGCCTTTTCACTGGTTCAGAGATGAACTGAGTTACTGGAACGGGGTGTGTGTGGCAAGGGGACACTGCACATTGATCCTGGTGTCTCTGAGATCACGAGTACTGGCAATGCTCCATGAGGGTCACCTGGGTGTTGTCAGGGTGAAGCAGCGTTGCAGGGATTCAGTTTGGTGGCCTGGTATCGATAAGGACATTGAAACTATGGTAAAGGACTGTGTTCTGTGCTTGGAGAGCTGAAAGACCGGTGGGCCACCCCCCCTCCCACCCCTGTGACCATTACCGTACCCAGAGGGCCCTTGGAAGCACATCCAATTGGACATTTGCAGTGAACTACATACGGCACCACCAAATAGCTGTTTTTTGCTAGTGGTCTACGATCTGTTCTCCAAATGGCCGGAGGTGTTGCCCACTAATTTGGTCATGACGGATGTGGTTACGGGTTTCCTCTCGTCGCTGTTCGCCATATGGGAGGTCCCGGGTGCCATCACTACAGACAGTGGTCTACAGTTCACCTCTGGGGGGTTTGAGGAGTTTTTGGGTGCTTGGGGGGTGGAGCACATCAGAACTATGTTCTACCACCCCCAAGCCAATGGGGATGTGGAGCGTTTCAACAAGACTCTGAAAAATGGTTTGAGAGCCCATTTGGCAGACGGCTTCACATTTTCTGACGCCTTCCAGAGGACACTCCTCCACTACACGGCAGTGACCCACGCCATGACAGGGTGCCCCCCAGCAAAACTCATGCTGGGGCATGAATTCCTCCCGCCTCTGGACACACTGAGGCCCCCCACAACCTTCCTTCCGGGGAACACAGACTCTCCACAAGACCAGGTCGTCGCCCAACAGCAGAAGATGAAACAACGTTTTGAGAGGAAGCACAGGACGAAAGCTCACAGACTCGATGTGTTGGCCCGGGTCTGGATTACGCATCCCAACCGCACCCATAAACTGGTGCGGTTGGGATGGTAGGAGAGTACACTACATTACAGCGAGTGCTTGAACATCTTTAGAGGTAAAATCATTACTGCTTCTGGTCAATGAGCTTTAAAACTGAATCTCCATTGTGGACGGACAAACGCACCCACCCACCCATCCAGCCCCCCCTCCCCCTCGCCATCCCGTTGTAGATCAAAGATGTGTGTGTGTGTGTGTGTGTGTGTGTGTGTGTGTGTGTGTGTGTGTGTGTGTGTGTGTGAAGCCCGACATGAACTAGACAGGCATGGAAAGACAGAAAATATTCTCTGTATCTTTTTTCTCAAAAAAACACAGACTACAATAGCCAATACAGTGCAACAGAGTAATTTACTTTTTCCTCTCTGCTCGATACCAAGTGGTTGGGAACCGTAGGGAGTTTTCAAATGAAGGTGCTGCCCATAATTTCCAAATCTCTACTTTTTAACATGCATTCAATGTAATTTAGCTATTGTAATGGATATTGTGTTAATGTTTGTATTTACGGGCAGCGCAATGGCGGTTAGCACTGCGGCAGCACAGCAACTCACCCTTTGCCGGGGGATCCTGGGTTTGATCCCAGCCCCCAACCAATAGTGGTCTGTGTGGAGTTTGCATGTTCTCCCCGTGTCTGCGTGGGTTTACTCCTGGATTTCTCCAGTTTCCTCCCATATGCCAAAAAACATGCAAGTTAGGTTAATTGGCATCAGACTGGGGATTCTAAATTGTCCTTAGGTATGACTGTGAGAGTGAATGGTTGTCTGTCTCTCTGTGTTGGCCCTGCGATGGACTGGTGATCTGTCCAGGGTGTACCCTGCCTCTCGCCCAAAGATGCTGGGATAGGCTCCAGCCCCCCCACCCCCCTCCCTGCGACCCAAAAAGGATTAAGCAGAAGAAGATGGATGGATGGATGTTTGTATTTGCTGTTGCACAAGAGTTTTTCTGTATAGCAGAAGTTTCTGCTTAACCCCTTGCACTCCGGGCAATTTTCCTAAAAACGCCAAAAAATAACGTGCCCAAAGTAAATCGAAAGCTGTTCTTCAACCCTTTGCATCATCTTCATGGGGTTGGTCTCATTTAAAAGAAAACACTTTGAATTTTTTGGCAAAAAAAACATAATCTCTCTACGTGCTCCGGCCACTGAGTTACAGTCATCTAAACATACTGAACTTGAAGAAAATAAATGTGGCCACGGTGTTTTTTTGGATACAAATGCTTGCAAATAACACACAGCTGTCCGATCCGGCTGGAAAATGCAACAGAAATGTAGAACCAAGTGTTATCCAGCTGAGGTCCAAATTTTGTAACAATACCACAAAAAATGAATATTTTACACAGCTTTGTTCTCAGGTTGTTCCCAGGTGTTTTGGAACTGTGCCAAATTGTGCCAAATGGCACAGTTTGGAAAAACGTCTGTAACTTTTGAATAATTCAATGTAGAATCTTCATTTTGGGCTCTAATGAAAGGTCACATTCAGGGCTGTGTCTGTGTGTGTGTGTGGGGGGGGTTGTCCCCCAAAGGGACGGAGTTCGGCCCTCGCTACATGACGGATTACACTCGTTGCATGTTTCCATAGCAACGCTGTCACAGCGGCTTCCCCCCGCGGACCGGGGGGCGCTCGGACCGTGAACGCCCCCCCCCCGCTCCTCTTCTGCAGCGGGGGGGGGGGGGAGGGGGGCGTTCACGGTCCGAACATGGCAAATGAACCGTTTATCGCGGCGCACGCACTTCGTACTTCGTGCGCCGTACAGTTGTAATTTACCGATCGGTCAAAAGTCATTTTTGGATTACAATTTTCAGGGAGAAATAATAATTTGGCTTATAACACCTTACCTCTTCACAGCAGCAGAGTCCTGGCGAACTTCTCTTCCCCATTGTCAGACGAACGCGACGCTGGTCCGCTCGTGGATCCCGATCAAAACATAATTCCAATATTGCGGTTTTGGTGAATGATTTACGACCTTTGTCGTCGGCCTCCGTCGGTCTATGATGACGGAAGAGAATCCTAAACGTCTGTTCTGCTGGAATGAGTGCAGGTCCCACTTGTGGGTGTTCTCCATGCTGCTGGATCTGTAGCAGGTTCGTCCAGCGTCCTTTTTTTTCCATCAGCTGCAACAGTAAATCTCTCTTCACCCAGCCCGAACTTCTGTGCTTCAATTGGCTTCTGCATTCACAGTAGGCGGGTCCTCCTTCCTAGGTTTTCATTCATTGGTTCTTCAAGGTTTCAGAAACCCAATTCAAGGCTCTTATTAGTCGAATGAGAGGTCAATCAGATGAACTAATCTGTTCGCGGCTGTGTCTGCAGCTTTTTTTTTCAGTGGCGCTTGGACGCCAACACCACCTACATCACCACAATCTGGACTATGCGTCCGAGAGCGCACGAGGACGCACGAGTGCGCCCTCCTGCGCCCTAGGACGCAGAGACTTGCCCGCCCGCGGAACAACGGAGCGCAAGTGGTTAATTTACAAATCACTGTAATTGGAATTTTTTTTACAATCCTGTGCTTTTCTTGTAGTGTTATATAGAATATCACTGCAGTAAACTGGAAAAAAGCATCTGCTTTACAAACTGGAATTCTTCCCACAACTTGTAGTGCAGAAAACACTCTATAAACATTGCAACTTTTACCGCAACTTTTTAAAAAGCTTCCGTGAATTCAGGCTTTTAGGCCTGCAACAATCAAAAACATCCCGCAACATCCTGGAGGGACTGATTAACAGGGCGAACGAGTGTAAATAAACAGGTTGTTTTTCCTGTGAGCTCCGGTGGATAAATTTTGCAAACCTAAGCATGATGGCTTTTTTGGAATTTCTACAGCAGGTACAATTTATTTTCTATTATTAGAGTGTTCCACCAATGCACAGTGATACTAGCACATTTATTCGTTATTACACATATCAATAAATATTGTTTCTGCCCACTCTGTTGGATCATTCTTCCACATACTGGCTGGTAGACAGTAGGGACAGGCGATCGTGAGCAAGTGCTTGGTGACGGTGGAGAGGAAAAACTCCCTTTTAACAGGAAGAAACCTCCAGCAGAACCAGGCTCAGGGAGGGGCAGTCATCTGCTGTGACTGGCTGGGGAGGGGGGGGGGGCATCTGATCTGATCTTGTGGTGAAAGTTTATAATATTGATATGCCGTATTGTTTCAATGGTAAACTGCCGTTTTTTCTTGCCTTCACGCTCTTGCGGTGAGTGCGTTCTCGTGTCAGTACTCGGATGTGTAGACAGTCCTCTTGTTATCATTGGTTATATGGCACTGGCTGTATGAACACTGATAGGAGGGACCGACTGATATGTTCATTTAACCCACAGTAACCATGCAAAACAATGTTCTGCCCAGGTTTCACCGAGCTATCGTACGCTGAGGAGCTAAATGTTAGCTCATAATTTTGACCAATTCCAGCCAAAAAGAAGACAAAAACCCCACCTACCCCGCCTTCCTATGATGAATGAATGAATGAATGAATCTTTATTTTGGATAGATTAAAAGTAAAGATTAAAAGAAAGGAACAGAATAATATAACAAAGGGGAAAGGAAAAAAGAACATCTTACAAGGTCAAATTAAACAACTCCTCTGATTATACAGTTCAACATTAGTTATCCGAAATGGGTGATTGCTGAAGCCGCAGCTTATATTGCCCACCCATAATCCATCCAAGAATTCAAAAGAAAAACAAAACAAGAGCGATTACAATTCAGAACAAAGCTAAGACAAAGTGGGACAAGAATCTAAGCAGCAACACAGACTGAATATGATAATCCTTATGTGATTTTACATGTCATCTTGTATATATGTTTGGAGTATTTCTTCCTTTAGTTTTTGTTTAAATTGTCCAAGCGTTGTACATGATTTTAATTCAGGTCCAAAAGCGTTCCACAATCTGACTCCTTGCACTGAGACACAGTGTTGCTTGGTGGTAGTTCTCACTGAAGGTTTTTAAAATATACATGTTCCTCTGAAATGATATTGTTTCTCTCTTATTTGGAACAACTTTTGGATATTTGTGGGCAGTGATGGATTCTTCATTTTAAATATTATTACTGCAGTTTTAAAGTCAACCAGATCTTTCAACTTGAGAGCTTTTAATTTAAGAAAAAGAGGGTTTGTTGGTTCCCTGTAAGCAGCTTTATTTATTATTCTAATAGCTCTCTTCTGAAGCATAAAGATTGGATATATGTTTGTTTTATATGTATTTCCCCATACTTCAGTACAATATGTCATGTATGGGAGTATTAATGAATGATACAAAGTAGGGATGGGCATAATTAATCGATTAATCGATAATTGATCATTAAGAATTTCACCGAGGAAGTTCATTTTCGTCGACAAACCGATTTTTTTTTTAAACAATCTGAATGTAGGTTATTAGGCCCAGTGCACGGCCGTCCTCAAACAATGCAATGCATTTAACTGTGCCACTGGCAAAATTTGGGCACCAGGGGGCAACATTTCACCATCGCCGTACCCTGGCGTGCCTCAGTTGATACATGCGAGCTTCCGTAGGTCGATCGCCAAATCATGAAGAGGTCGCGGCGAAGTGTTGCGTGGGACCACTTTAATTTAAACGATGTTTAAATTAAAACATCGACGCTACGATGTTGGACCCACGCCACAAGCATCTCGGCTTTCTTTCACCAGCACAGAGAGTGGTTGCCAATGCGAAACTGGTTCACCTGGCCACAGCAGTGGGGACCAGTGAAGAAGAGGCTGTTCCACTGGATGGAGACGAGGTTACGTCTGACCGCGCAAACACTGCTGCTGCGGACTCAAAGCGCCACGTCTCAGCTATGGCACTCCTTCTTGGAGATGACTATGCCACTCATCACGAGACTGACATCGATGCGGAATTTCAGAACTTTTTGCGAGAGACTCCACCACCACTGGGTTGTACCCCAACCGACTGGTGGAGAGATAACGGAGTTCGGTTCCCAAGGTTGGCGAAATTAGCTAATAGGTACTTGTGCATCCCGGCCACGTCTGTCCCATCCGAACGGGTTTTTTCAGCGGCAGGACTGATGGTGACCAGAATTCGGTCACGTCTGACGCCAGAGCATGTGAATATGCTCATCTTTTTAAACAAAAATGGGTAGCCGTCTGTAATAATACTGGCGTCGTGATGCTATCCTGATAATTGGATATACAAAGGCCTTGTTGCCTTGTTACAGGCTTTTCGAGATTGTTGTTGTATTATTTTTATTTAGGGTAAAAAAAACGGCTGTTCCGTTATGTTGTCACTGACATGAGTTCACGTTTTACTGCCAAACACTGAACAAGCGCATTTTTTTTTTTTTTTACAAAAAGCAGGCCTATAATTCTGACGCCGTGATATAATGGGATAGCCTACGTAAAGGCAAATTGTTGTGTAGCTTTCTTATTTTGATGTCCTTGTTTTTAAACAAAGGAAAAGAAAAAAGTAAAAGAAATATATGTTCCGTTATGTGTCCTGTATGTGTCTTCCGTTATTGTCTGGCTCGCAACTTGAAGCCTCCCTCGTTTGCGCAATGCGCATGTGTTCACGTTTTACTGCAAACTTGTCTTGTTAATAAATTCATCCTCGAAGAAAAACACTCTGTATTTTTTTTATTATTATTCTCAATACATAAGAGTATAGGCATCATAGGCCTAAATGTGATTGTTTTTTAATATAAAAATGTTAATGATTAACCGATTATTAATCATTAATTCTCCCGACGATCGACGAAGAAAATTTCACCGAATGCCCATCCCTAATACAAAGTATATAGTGCAAATATTTCACTCTGTGTAGTATTGCAATTGATTTGGATATTTTACCTTTAATATAATTAATATGTGACTTCCATCACAGTTTATTATCAATTATTACTCCAAGAAATTTAGTTTCGGATACCCTTTTAATCTCTACACCATTTTAAATTGAGTTTAGATACTGAGTTGTTGTGATGGTTGTTAAAAACTATAAATTTTGTCTTACTTAAATTGAGCGTTAATTTGTTTGAATCAAACCACAGGTTAAGCTTTCGTAATTCCTTTCCAAGTGTATCCAAAAGTTGTTCCAAATTACTTCCGTTGCATAATAAATTAGTCATCGGCAAACAATACTAAATCCATTTTTTCCGAAACTTTACATATATCATTTGTATACTTATTGAATAACAATGGCCCCAAAACTGAACCCTGTGGGACTCCACAAGCAACCTTCAGTAACTGTGAGTTTTTGCTTCCAGCACATACATACCGATATCTGTTCTTTAAGTAACTACATAACCAGGACAGTGCTACCCCCCTAATACCATAATTTTGTAGTTTCTTTAATAATAAATTATGATCCACTGTATCAAATGCTTTTTTAAGATCCAGGAATACCCCAACTGAATACTCTTTATTTTTAATGGCAGTTGATATTTTTTCTATAAATGCCATTAGAGCAGATGCAGTTGTCCTCTTGTGTCTGGACCCATATTGCTGCTCACACAATAAATTATTCTTCATTCTGACGTCAGTTCTCTCACGGAATATTTTTTCAAGTATCTTGGAAAATTGCGGCAATAGTGAAACTGGTCTATAGTTTGAAAATTCCCCTCTGTCACCCGTCTTGCATATTGGAATTACTTTAGCTATTTTCATTGCATTGGGAAATATATCTGTTTGGAGAGACAGGTTACAAATATACGTCAGTGGCTTCACTAAGCATTCAATGATAGCTTTGACTAAAAGCATGTCAATACCATCACAATCCTTAGATGTTTTACTTTTAAACAATTTAACAATTTCAATGACCTCTCTCTCGTCTGTGTTCTTTATGAAAATGGAGTCTTTTATAGCAATGATTTTGCTTATTGTATCACCTGTAAGTGCCATAATGGGTATTTCTGGAGCCAAATTAGGACCAATATTAACAAAAAATTTATTAAATTCATCTGCAGATAAGATAAGATAAGATAAGCCTTTATTAGTCCCACAACGGGGAAATTCCAGGATTGCAACAGCACAGGGATAGCAACACTCAGAGCAACAATCAGAAGGCAAGAAAAAACAAGCAAGCAAGAGCAGCTAATATACATATGTACATATTACTATAAAATATATATATACACACACACACACACAGACACACAGTGCAGAGCATTGTAGCTGGATGGAATAAATATATGAATATATGAACACACAGTGCAGAGCATTGTAGCTAGATGGAATAAATATGTAAATATATAAACACCCACAGTATGGAGCATTGCAGCTAGGTGGAATAAATATGCAAGTATATAAACACACACAGTGCGGAGCAATGTAGCTAGATGGAATAATATGTAGATATATAAAAACACAGTGCGGAGCATTGTAGCTAGATGGAATAAATATATAGATATATAAATATAAACACACCCAGTGCAGAGCATTGTAGCTAGATGGAATAAATATGTAAATATATAAACACACACAGTGCAGAGCATTGTTGCTAGGTGGGATGAAACAGCATAACCGTCTATTTAGTTATCCTACATGGTATGATTATGTGCCCATACATATTCTCACCCTCCATAGCGACCGGTATGTTCCTAGTTGTATGCCGGAGAGGACCATTGTGTAAGTCTATTGCATCTTTTGCATTCAAAAAAAAAAAAAACAAACAAAAAAAAACAAAACAAAAAAAAAACTATTAGTTTGTTACGTCTGAGATGAGACTGCATTCACACTCTGAGTCGTTTTTTTTTTTTTTTTTAAAGATTAGTTGGGTAGCTTGTATTTCTGTTTTTATTTCCAAGAATATTGTTAAGTATTGTCCATGTATTTTTTAATATTATCTCTGTTTTTCTCCAACTCTTCACTGTAATAGTCTCTTTTACTACATCTCATTATATATGTTGACTTATTTTTGTATGTTTTATACCGCTGCTCTGCTTCTTTTGTCCTTTTCTTTAGAAAAGCTTTATATAATGAATTTTTCTTTTTACACGCTTTTTGTAATCCTTTGGTTAACCATGGCTTGTCAACAAATTTCTGTTTAAGCTTTTTCTTTACTAATGGACAATTTTTTTCATAAAGAGTGGTTACAATGTTCATAAATGTGTCATAGGCTTCATTTACATCTGATACATAGACTTTTGTTCAGTCTTGCTTCTGCAGGTCTTCTTTAAAAGAACTGATTACAATTTGTGATTTGTATCTGAAAGATTTTAAAGTTTTTTTCTGTATTGGCCCCCGTGTGGCCTAGGATAAGTGCAAAGACTGGCAAATGATCACTTATGTCATTTATCAATAATCCACTTTCTATTTTCTTATCAATAATATTAACAAACAAGTTATCAATAAGTGTAGCAGTGTGGACTGTGATTCTACTAGGATGTGTTATTGTGGGATATAGACTCATACTGTACATAGAATTCATGAACTCTGTAATTACATTTTGTTGAAATGGATTTAGTAAATCAATATTGAAATCTCCACAGATTACAACCATTTTCTTACTAGTTATATTGTTGTACAGCTAGACTAATTCATTTCTGAATGTCCCAATGCAGGTTCCCGGCATTCTATATATACAACTTATAATTAGATTTTTTTGTTTTATCTTGGTCAATCTCAACAGTAACACATTCCAGAATCCCTGGTAGTGCAAAGGACGTTCCATTTACAAGTTTACACCTATACAGTTCATCAATATACAGTGCAACACCACCACCCTTTTTTGAGATCTATTAATATAAAACATCTGATATCTCTCTATTGCCATCAGAGAAGCCTGCTGTTCATTAAGCCAAGTTTCAGAGACTGCGACAGCTGTAAATTTTCTATCTAGCTGTTTTAAATAGTCCTGAATCTGTGGAAAGTTTATCTTAAAGACTTCTGCTGTAGAAGTGTATTATTGATAGTTTACCATCTAATTGCACTTGACTTTTAAATTGCTTTTCAGTATAATATTCACAATGATTATGAATACTATTGAAGAAGTGATTATCAGGATCAATATCATTTTCCATCTCTTGTAGTGATCTCCACGACATGCTCAGAACTTGCCACGGACACACACTTAGTCATGTTCACTCTCTTTCTCCAAGTCAACAGTGTCAACTCAGTCTCGTAGTTCACCTGCCTGGGTGGTAGCATCACCCGAGCAAGTGTGCTGCCAATCACCGCGGTGTCATCCCACTTATGTCTGAGTCAGGGTCCTGCTTCTCGATGAAACAAAATTTGTCATCATAACGCTGTTTAGCGTCATTATCAAGAGTTTCACTTTTAAGTTTTGGAGGTTATCACACTTTTTTGTTCCATCACGTAAATAAACAAATGGCAGCCATGTTGGAGGAGAAGTCACGGGATCGAAAACTATCAATAATAATAATAATAAAAATGGCTTGGATTTGTATAGCACTTTTCATGACACACAAACCACTGTACAATGAGTCCATTATTCATTCACTCCACAGACAGTGGAAGTGGTAAGCTACCTTTGTAGCCACAGCTGCCCCAGGGCAAACTGATAGAAACATGGCTGCCTCTCCAACCACCATCACTCCATGCAGTATTCTTTGATACATATATGTATATATAGAGCTGTTGCACGTGATGCCAGTGTCACGTGCTACATTGTTTTTCTGCCATTTTGGACGGCAAATAGCATGGACCCTGTGTTGAGAATAATAATAATTCCACTAGCACATACTTGGTCCGACTTGCCACGGTGGTGTTCGTTTTCCATTACAACTGAATACCACCTTAAGTGAATGAGATCTTTACAGCAAGGTGGCCCAACACTCCCATGACATCATTTGTATGTAAACAAGAAAAACACAAGATGGATATCGAGGTGAGTCTGCTGCTTGCTGGCTTTTTGTCAGAGTAAAGGCAAAAAAGGAGAGCCAGAAAAGGCTACAGGCGGCAAGACGAAACACTGGAAAAGTACTTGAGAGTTCAGGAAGCCATAGAGCAGTGGAAGACATCAAGATATGAACTAGATCATACTGTATATAAAGGTAAGCTAATGATTGCTAATACTAGTTAGCACTAATAAGTCCCCCATACTACATTGTAATCATGGCAAGTTATCGCTAATAGGTACTAAAATATATATACTGTGTGTGTTAGTTAGCTCATTGTCTGCATACAGGAGACAATGGTGTTGTTTGTTCAAAGGGAGCTTTCCACCACTGGGATAAATAACTTCAAAGATGCATAATATTACATCACTCACAATCCTCTATCACTGTTTTCAACAATGATGATGCTGTGGTTGGGTCTACGCCACTCTGCCTCCCATCTGCCTCTGCCATGGCCGTGAATTCGTTTCAGGTCGCTCTGTCCAGCTCCCTCTGGATTTCTTTAATCAGCTCCCAAGCACAGGAAAATCTGCACCTCATTGGTGGACCACAGTGTTGATTTATGTGTAGCCATTAATCTCCTTGATTACATTCACTCACGCTTGCTGTTGGTGATTTGACTGTTCGTTGTCGTCCAAAATGGCACAGTAAACAAAAGACATGTGACCCGTGTGACGTCAGTGCAACCCCTGTATACAGCGAGGGAAATGATGATTGAACACGTCAACATTTTTCTGATTAAACATACTTCTGATGGAGCCATTGACCTGAGATTTTCACCAGATATCAGTAACAACCCAAGTAATCCATACATACTGATAAGAAAATTTTATATTTCGTAATTTTTGTTTCTTCAGAGTCTGTGTGAAATGTACAAGGTTGTGGCAGCTGGACATTTCTCTTTTTTTGTTTTCATGTACTGTGTTGTTATGAGTATGTCTGAGAAGGAGACAGCTTGGAAGAACCAGCCTGAACTAGATATTCTCTCATGGACAGTCTTGAGATAGCAGGATGCTTAAATGACTGAAAGTTGTGTGTGTGTGTGTGTGTGTGTGTGTGTGTGTGTGTGAATCAGAATGATGTGTGGATAGACACAGAGGCTCTTGTGTATTATTCTCCACTGGCCAGTGCAAATTAAATTTGCTGAAACTTTAATCCTGCCTGATTTTTTTTTTTTTTTTTTTTTTTTTTTTGTGGAAAAAGTTGCAAGTCCTCCTGCTGAACAACACACACTGCACCACTTTAGCAAACTCCCAGCAAATTCTGAAAAGGCAAAAATTATCATGAAATCTTGTAACAGCACTTTTTGTTTTATAACTTTAATTTGTTTTTTAAATCTCCAAAGAATTTAGATACTTAAGTTTATATTTGTGCAGGTTTAAAACTAATCTTACTTATGCATTAATTGCATTCAGTTCTTATTGAATTTGCTTATTGCATTAAGTTACTGTATAGGTAACTGTACACTGACTGCATAGTCAAGTAGCACTACCATTTAAATGGATGTTCAAAGTATGTGTGAGAGAATTTACTTTTGTTTTTAATGAATAGCCTATATTTCTAGAATGCTGGAGGGCGACCAAACCTACACACTGTGTAAAAGCTGTTAGGAATTGTATTGTACTGAAAAGGAAAATTTTCAAAATTTATTTCACTTGTGTACAATTTCATTTTTGATACTCACAAGTTTTCAAGAAATAAAAAAGCAGTTACTAACCTAAGCCTACTTTTTTCATTTAACAGTATTTTATTGCAAATCAGTTGATGTAATTTTTTAAAAAATATAACTCCCCAAAACATCAACACACTGTGCTCTGCTTTCAGGCTTACCTCAGCATATGCAAGTTAGGTTAATTGGCATCAAACTGGGGATTCTAAATTGTCCTTAGGTATGACTGTGAGAGTGAATGGTTGTCTGTCTCTCTGTGTTGGCCCTGCAATGGACTGGCGATGTATCCAGGGTGTACCCTGCCTCTCGCCCAAAGATGCTGGGATAGGCTCCAGCCCCTCTGCCACCCGAAAAGGATTAAGCGGAAGAAGATGAATGAACTCCCCAAAACATCAACACACTGTACTCTGCTTTCAGGCTTACCTCAGCAGTTTTTGCAGTGCAGTGGACTTTTTGTTTCTGAGGTTTGTGGGGTTTTTTTGTACTGAACTGAGAGCCAAATGTGAATAGAAAACCGTTGTATGTGTGTGTGTGTGTGTGTATATATATATATTCATTCATTCATTCATCTTCTTCCGCTTAATCCTTTTCGGGTCACGGGAGGGCTGGAGCCTATCCCAGCATCTTTGGGCGAGAGGCAGGGTACACCCTGGACAGATTGCCAGTCCATCGCAGGGCCAACACAGAGAGACAGACAACCATTCACTCTCACAGTCATACCTAAGGACAATTTAGAATCCCCAGTTTTGATGCCAATTAACCTAACTTGCATGCTTTTGGCATGTGGGAGGAAACCGGAGAAATCCCGGAGTAAACCCACGCAGACACGGGGAGAACATGCAAACTCCACACAGATGACTGTTGGTCGGGGGCTGGGATCGAACCCAGGATCCCCCAGCCAAGGGTGAGTTGCTGTGCTGCCGCAGTGCTAACCACTCCGCCACCGCGCCGCCATATACACTACCGTTCAAAAGTTTGGGGTTACTTAGAAATTTCCTTATTTTTGAAAGAAAAGCACTTTTTTTCAACGAAGATAACTTTAAACTAATCAGAAATACACTCTATACATTGCTAATGTGGTAAATGACTATTCTAGCTGCAAATGTCTGGTTTTTGGTGCAATATCTACATAGGTGTATAGAGGCCCATTTCCAGCAACTATCACTCCAGTGTTCTAATGGTACAATGTGTTTGCTCATTGCGTCAGAAGGCTAATGGATGATTAGAAAACCCTTGTGCAATCATGTTAGGTCTGCAATGCTGTAATTGCTGCAAATGGAGGATTCTTTGACGAAAGCAAAGTTTGAAGGAAAAAAATATTATTTCAAATACAAATCATTATTTCTAACCTTGTCAATGTCTTGACTATATTTTCTATTCATTTTACAACTCATGGTGGTAAATAAGTGTGACTTTTCATGGAAAACACAAAATAATTGTCTGGGTGACCCCAAACTTTTGAACGGTAGTGTATATATATACATACACTACCAGGTGTAGTGTATGTAGTGTATGTAGTGTATGTATATATATACGGTAGTGTATATATATACATACACTACCGTTCAAAAGTTTGGGGTCACCCAGACAATTATTTTGTGTTTTCCATGAAAAGTCACACTTATTTACCACCATGAGTTGTAAAATGAATAAAAAATATAGTCAAGACATTGACAAGGTTAGAAATAATGATTTGTATTTGAAATAATATTTTTTTCCTTCAAACTTTGCTTTCGTCAAAGAATCCTCCATTTGCAGCAATTACAGCATTGCAGACCTAACATGATTGCACAAGGGTTTTCTAATCATCCATTAGCCTTCTGACGCAATGAGCAAACACATTGTACCATTAGAACACTGGAGTGATAGTTGCTGGAAATGGGCCTCTATACACCTATGTAGATATTGCACCAAAAACCAGACATTTGCAGCTAGAATAGTCATTTACCACATTAGCAATGTATAGAGTGTATTTCTGATTAGTTTAAAGTTGTCTTCATTGAAAAAAAAGTGCTTTTCTTTCAAAAATAAGGAAATTTCTAAGTGACCCCAAACTTTTGAACGGTAGTGTGTGTGTGTGTGTGTGTGTGTGTGTGTGTGTGTAATGTATAAAAAAAGGTTTTTTGATATTTTTGCAAATTTATTAAAAATAAAAAAAACTAAAATCACACGTACAGAAATATCCACAGCCTTTGCTCAGCAGCCTCAAGTTTTTGTGAATATGATGCCACAAGCTTGGCATACCTATCTCTGGGCAGTTTTGCCCATTCCTCTTTGCAGCACCTCTCAAGCTCCATCAGGTTGGATGGGAAGTGTCGGTGCAGAGATCAGATCTCTCCAGAGATGTTCAATTGGATTTAAGTCTGGGCTCTGGCTGGGCCACTCAAGGACATTCACAGAGTTGTCCTGAAGCCACTCCTTTGATATCTTGGCTGTGTGTTTAGGGTCGTTGTCCTGCTGAAAGATCAACTGTCACCCCAGTCTGCGGTCAAGAGCGCTCTGGAGCAGGTTTACATCCAGGATGTCTCTGCACATTGCTGCATTCATCTTTCCCTCTATCCTGACTAGTCTCCCAGTTCCTGTTGCTGAAAAACATCCCAAAGCATGATGCTGGCATCTTTTAAGTCTTTAAGTCTTAAGATGCCTTTTGCTGGCAAAAGGCATCTTTTCCAAGATGGCGCCCACAGTGGTCGACATAGTGTTTCGCTGCCCTTTAATTTGTGTAATTTGTTTGTTTCTGTTCGTCGATTGTGTGTCTGCCTGCTCTTACACCCGTGAAGAACTATTAAATATCAGGACTCTCACTCCTACGGACCTTCTCCCAGTTTTTTTTAGCTCCTGCCGCCGATCTGATTCATTGTTTGGCTCAAAAAGTAAGACGGCGAAAAAGAGGAAAGCGAGGGGGGGCTCTCGCTCGGCTGCGAAGGAGAGGCACGCGAACAGCCTTGCCTGGCATATTTCTATCCAATGCCAATTCTCTCTTGAACAAGGTAGAAGAATTAAGACTGCTGATGTGATTTAAGGACCTCGCTTCCTCGTCTGTAATCTGTTTCTCTGAGACCTGGCTTAAAGGGAACATACCGGACAGCACGATCAGCCTCGAGGGATTTCAGCTGTTTCATGCTGATCGCGTCACAGAGCTCTCCGGTAAGTCTATTGGAGGAGGAGTCTGCTTCTACATTAACAGCAGCTGGTGCTCTGATGTAACGGTGATTTCACAACACTGTTCTACCGATCTAGAATTTCTCTCTATTAACTGCAAGCCATTTTATTCCCCGCGGGAGTTTGCATCATTCGTTTTGATCGCTGTGTACGCCCCTCCCGACGCGGATGCGTGCAAGGCCCAGCGCGCGCTCGCAGATCACATCCTACATGCGGAGCGGACTTTTCCAGACTCTCTGATTATTGTGGTAGGCGACTTTAACCAGAGCAATCTGAGTCACGAGCTCCCCCGATACAAACAGTTTATTAAATGTCCACCCAGAGGAAAAAACACGCTGGATCACTGTTACACTACAGTGAAGGACGCATATTGCGCTGTTCCCCGCGCTGCGCTCGGGCTATCTGATCACGTGATGGTCCACCTCATCCCCACATACAGACAGAGAGTGAAACTCACTAAACCTGTTGTGACCACCATGAAGAAATTGACCAGTGAAGCTGGAGAGAAACTGAACACATGCATGGAAATAACTGACTGGGACATGTTTAAAGGAGCCACACATGATCTTAATGAGTACACAGACACTGTGAACTCATATATCAACTTTTGTGAGGAGAGCATTCTCCCATCGCGCACCAGGGTGAGGTACTCTAATGATAAGCCCTGGTTCACTGCCAAGCTCAGACAGATCAGGAAGGAGAAGGAAGCAGCGTTGAAAAGTGGCGACAGGGACTGCTACAGGGAGGTCAAATATCGGTTTAACAGAGAGCTGAAGAAAGCTAAATCTGTGTATTCTGAGAGACTCCAGCAGCAGTTCACTGCTAATGACTCGGCTTCTGTGTGGAGAGGACTGAGGCAAATCACCAACTATTGGCCTCAGGCTTCTAAAGGTCAGGATGACAAAGCCCTTTGTCAAAAACTGTCCCAACATTACGCCCGTTTTGACACCTCGTCAGCTGTGTCCAACTCCCCCACTCCACCCAGCTCCACTGCCTCCTCGGCCCCTAATTCATCAAAAGCGGTCCCCCCCTCCTCACCCCCTGCCCTTGTCATCAGTGAGCAGGACGTGCACAGACAATTCTCTAGACTGAACCCGTGCAAGGCCCCCGGGCCGGACGGTGTGTCTCCCTCCACCCTGAGACACTGTGCGAAAGAGCTGGCTCCTGTCTTCACAGACATTTTTAACACCTCCCTTAAGCAATGCCATGTGCTGTCCTGCCTCAAATCCTCCACCATCATCCCTGTCCCCAAGAAGCCACGGATTACTGGACTTAACGACTACAGACCTGTAGCGCTCACCTCTGTAGTCATGAAGTCCTTTGAGCGCCTGGTCCTGTCTCACCTCAAGTCCATCACCACTCCCCTCCTGGACCCGCTGCAGTTTGCCTACCGTGCCAACAGGTCTGTGGACGACGCAGTCAACCTGGCCCTCCACTCCATCCTGCAGCACCTGGACTCCCCGGGAACCTACGTCAGGATCCTGTTTGTGGACTTCAGCTCTGCATTCAACACCATCCGCCCCGCTCTGCTCCAGGACAAGCTGTCCCTGCTCGGCGTGCCTGACTCCCTCTGCAGGTGGATCACCGACTTCCTGACGGACCGGAGGCAGCATGTGCGGCTGGGGAAGTCTGTCTCAGACTCTGTTAGCATCAGCATCGTATCACCCCAGGGCTGTGTACTTTCCCCCCTACTCTTCTCCCTTTATACCAACTCCTGCACCTCCTCCCACCAGTCTGTTAAGCTGATCAAGTTTGCGGACGACACCACCCTCATTGGGCTCATCTCCAACGGCGACGAGTCCGTCTACAGGAAAGAGGTGGCCCAGCTGGCGTCCTGGTGCAGCCACAACAACCTGCAGCTGAACGCTCTGAAGACAGCGGAGATGATTGTGGACTTCAGGAAAGTCACAACCCCCCTGCCCCCCCTCACCATCACAGGCTCTCCCATCACCATTGCAGATTCCTTCCGCTTCTTGGGCACCACCATCACCCGGGACCTCAAGTGGGAGCCAACCATCAGCTCCCTCATCAAAAAGGCCCAGCAGAGGATGTTCTTTCTGCGGCAGCTGAGGAAGCTCAAGCTACCCACCAAGATGTTAGTGCAGTTCTACACGGCCATCATCGAGTCCATCCTCACCTCCTCCATAACCGTGTGGTACGCAGGAGCCACTGCCAGGGACAGACTAAGGCTGCAGCGCGTCGTGCGCACTGCTGAGAAGGTGATCGGCTGCAAGCTCCCATCTCTCCAGGATCTGTACATCTCCAGGACCCGGAGGCGTGCAGGCCGGATCATAGCCAGTCCTTCACACCCTGGTCACGTACTGTTTGCCCCCCTCCCCTCAGGTAGAAGACTTCGGTCCATTCAGACTAAAACCTCCCGGCACATGAACAGCTTTTTCCCCTCTGCCATCAGACTGCTGAACATTAAGTGACTTATTGACTCTCGTGCACTATATACAGCAGCTCAACCAGACTCATGTCATTCATCACTGTTTTTCTGTTGCATTATCGACTGCACTGTGGTACCCCATATTATCTGCTACTTGCTAATTTATTTAAAACTGCCTTGACTAGTATTACTCATTATTATTATTATTATTACTTGTTATTCTACACTTATTGCATGTTTTTAGTCTTTTAGTTTTTTAGTTTATCTCTTTATCTCATCATGTTTTTAATGTTGCAGCATGGCACCGAGACAAATTCCTAGTTTGTGTACTATATGAACAATGGCAATAAATCTGATTCTGATTCTGCTGCCACCACCATGCTTCACTGTAGGGATGGTATTGGCCTGGTGATGAGCGGTGCCTGGTTTCCTCCAAACATGACGCCTGGCATTTACGCCAAAGAGTTCAATCTTAGTCTCATCAGACTAGAGAATTTTGTTTCTCTTGGTCTGAGAGTCCTTCAGGTGCCTTTTGGCAAACTCCCGGCGGGCTGCCACTTGCCTTTTACTCAGGAGTGGCTTCCATCTGACCACTCTACCATTCAGGCCTGATTGGTGGATTGTTGCAGAGATGGTTGTCCTTCTGGAAGGTTCTCCTTTCTCCACAGAGGGATGCTGGAGCTCTGACAGAGTGACCATCGGGTTCTTTGTCACCCCTGACTAAGGCCCTTCTCCTCCGATCGCTCAGTTTAGATGGCCGACCAGCTCTAGGAAGAGTCCTGGTGGTTCCGAACGTCTTCCATTTATGGATGATGGAGGCCACTGTGTTCATTGGGACCTTCAAAGCAGCAGAAAGTTTTCATCTAGGACACCCTTGTACAAGGGGGCTGAAAAGTTCATAGGCTGAAAAGTTCATAGTGGTCAAATTTGGCCAAATGTGGTTTATTTTTCAACATGGTCTCTCCTTCGGTCCACACACTTCTTCCATTGGTGCTACACCACTTGGATCCTTGCGGTTGAAAAATAAACCACATTTGGTCAAATTTGACCACTATTGACTTTTCAGCCTATGAACCTTTCAGCCCCCCCTCCTATGACTTTAATAATTGTGTTTGGCATTTAAGAAAGTATAAATTCAAGTTGCACCTCTAGATGTTAGAATAAAATTCAAACTTATCATTGTATTTCACTTGGAAAATCTCACTTCCTGCAGCAGTATTTCTTTATTGTGAAACTTCTTGTGCGGAGCAGAGTCCCGCGGAGCAAGACACTGCACTTTGAGATCCCATGGCTCGGCCAGCAGCCTTGGGCCGCTGCGATCAGTGGGTTGCACGGCGCTGGAATTTGTTGTGGCATCCCGGCAAGATTGTTGGGAGTTGGGCCGGAGCAACACCAGATACACAACCAACCGTGGATCAGTGAACCAGCACTGTTCATCTTAGCTAGGAGGAGGCTAGAAGCTACTCGGCTAATGTCTAACGGACGTAAGAGGGAGGGTGGAGTTGAACAGCTGAATGATGTTTCTTAAAGTGACGGGCTTTAAATCAGTGTTTCAAGAAAGCCAGGAAAAATAAAAAACAAATTTACTTCAATAATTAAAAAAGTAAAGAAATTGTGAACAAAATATGTCACAAGCACTTCATTAAGACGTGTGAGATGTTAAAATTTGGAACAAGTGTAGTCAATGACCCCTTTAACTCACGTGGCAGCAGTGAGGCATCCGATCCTTTGGACTTAGTATGGAATCCCCACCTAATCCCACAGACAGGTTGGTTCAGTAGGTCTCTCCGAATTTGACCTGTTGCTGTGAGGAGCTTGTAGCAGTGAGGACGGAGGATGATGGGTTAGCCGACAGGGGGGCGAGTGTGCCTCACCCTTTTGGAGGTTCACAACAAGAGCATGCCCTGATGAAGGCCAGTTGGCTCGAGAGGACGGTTAGATGGATTGTGAGGTTGATGTCTTTTCGGCGAAAGTGTCAAAGTTAAGTACGCAACTTGGAGACAATGGCAGATTCTGTTTGAGTACACACAAAGATCCTGTACAGTCAAAGAGGATCTTCTTTACTTTTCAGTGTATGTTTACACAGTACAGTGTTTGTGTTTTAGCCCATTTCCTAAATGTCTTTAATGCCCAGAATTCTAATAATAATTCAGCTGGAACAGGCATAGGATCTCTTGCTGTAGCTCAGTTGTGATTCAGGGTTTTTTGTGTATGATTTTATATTTCTTTCAGGTTTCAGAGATTTTGAATACAACCATGCATTTGATTATGCCCCATATTTTGGCAAGAATAGCTGCAGTAAGAATGGTGTAAATCTTGAGAATATAAGGTACCACTTTACAGTAAGACTACCCAATACAGAATTTACAGTTAAAATAGTTTTTGTCACTTAGGCTGTAATGACTTTATAAATCATTAAAGAGCTGTTGTAACAATGAAATAAAATTAGAAATGGTGATCTTTCTTGCCAAATTGTGAGCCTATATCCCATATCACTTTAGTTAGAGTACTGTTTTTTTTTCCATTGGCTAGAATTTCATTATCAGAAACTTGCCAGTAAGTTACTAGTATTTAAGAATTGCAAACATTTTGAGCCAAAATGTCTCTTGAGCTTGCCAAATATTGTTGCTGTATATATATTTATTAAACCTTTATTATATTTATTCTAATTTGTGCTTACACTGTGGGTTGATGTGGGACAGTATTTCAGTACTGTGTACATGCTGTAAGTATGGCAGGGTTGACAATAGAATTTATTACCTCCACCACGGAGGGAATGTTATCGGGGTGTTTTGTCTGTTTGTTTGTTAGTAGGATTACACAAAAACTACTGCACGGACTTTGATGAAATTTTCACCAGAGGTAGCCCTTTGGGACAAGAGTTGCAAATTAGCTAATAGCTATACACTCTATGTGCAACACATCAGATTAATTGTCTTTGATTAATTGTCTATGTTTATTGCACTGTCCCTGTCAAATAAACTAATCTACTACTACTACAAGGATGAACCCATGGAATTCTGGTGATGATCTGAGAGTGCATACCTCTACCAAGGACGTTGTTTATATTTGTGCAGCAGGATCACACAAAAACTACTGAATGGATTTGAATGAAATTTTCACCAGAGGTGGTCCTTGGGCTACAGAGGAACCCATTACATTTTGGTGATGATCTGAGAAAGCATACAGTACCTCTACCAAGGGCTCTTATATTCTTACAGTATGTTAGCAAAAATCCTCCAAAACTACTGGATAGACTTTGATGGAATTTTCACCAGAACTGGCTCGTGGCCTACACACAAACCCATTACATTTTGGAGGTGATCCATGAGGGATGGAAGCAGCCTTGGCGGAGGTATGCACTCTAAGTGCTTTTCTAGTTATGGCAAGTCTGCACCAATGATTTATCACTTTTTATTAATTTCTTATTCATAGTTTATAAAAAGATTAATTAGCAACCTGTATTATAAACTATTTATAAATCCCTTATTAGGGTAGTTTTATTTCTGAGGTGGTACTGAGAAGAGCTTCCTAAACTTGCATATTTGGCAGTAATATATCTGAATTATGGTTGTGTGTCCTGGTGTGCACATGTTGCAAACGTTCAGAGGGAGTGAGTGAGTGTGTGTGTGTGTGTGTTTATTTGCCATTCTTCATTACAAGGACGCAATTCTTGTAGCTGTTGCCACTTCATGTATCTGTATCATGGCATGGTCATCAGTTTATGTACCAGTGTTGTTACGAGCCAACATCCAGCACCATTCGTCTTAAGTTATTTGTCTTAGTCCATCACGTGACTGTGGCTGACTCACTGTGTAGTTATTGTGCAGGTTATTAATTAGATTATCTGTGGCCCCAAATGTGTCAGGAGAGCTTGTGGAAGACAGCTAATGTCTTTTGGTCACTGACTCAAGGTTGGTTTTGTGTGATCTTGATGTTCATTTTCTACTCTTACAGGAAAGTGACTCTGATCATGGTGGGACTGGATAATGCAGGAAAGACTGCCACGGTGCGAGGAATCCAGGGTGGTAAGGACCTTGTTAAGGCATTTTTTTTTTTAATGAAGTTGGAGCAAATTGTGTTGGGCTACAGAAGTCCATTTTTTATGCCTATGCTACTGTTGTTAGACAATCCGCTGGATGTAGCTCCCACAGTGGGCTTCTCAAAGGTTGACCTGAAGCAAGGCAAGTTCGAGGTGACCATCTTTGACCTCGGTGGTGGGAAGAGAATCCGGGGCATCTGGAAAAACTACTACTCTGAATCTCATGGCGTAGTGTTTGTGGTGGACTCCAGTGATGTCCAGCGGATCCAGGAGACCCGAGAGACCATGACTGAGGTCCTCCAGCACCCACGCATTGCCGGGAAGCCCGTGCTAGTGTGAGTTCTTCAAGAAAATAGTTATGTATTCAAAGAGTGTGTGAAGATGTTTCGGGACTGCAAACACAGAATGACCTGTGCAGCACAGAGGGCGAGCCGAAAAGATGGCAATAATAGAGAAATTACCCAGACTAAGACTCCATGTCCTCAGCCCAATTTGTTGAATTTATGGAGCACCGCAGGTTGATTCCTGCAGGCATCTGTTTAATCAGTAATCAGGACACAAAGCACAGGCTGGGGAGAGGGGAGTTTAAAGTGTATTTTCTTGTGTGCAGCGTGTTCTAATCAGCAGTCCACAACCAGGGCGAATTTCCATACCCTTTCCAGCCTTTCTAGAATTGAGTCTGATAACTGTCCTTGGAACCAATCTACCTTTTTCTGCAATGACTGGATGAGTTTTTTGCACAAAGTTAGGGCTGGGTTGCCATATTTGGAGGTTTAACAACATGACTACATGATACACATGGATATTGGTGCAGTCACATAAAGGATTAGATGTAATTTATAGAAAACTTGACAGGACAGTTTTTTCATTCTATTTAAAATAAAAGGTCATTTGATTGGGGTGGTATAAGATGCTAATCCCCAGTTACAGTATTATCTAGAGTGGACATTAGACACGAAAGTAAACAACTAAGTATATTTTAGCATATTTTAGCCATCTAAAGGAAATCGGCATCTTTTTGAAGTGTATTTGTATTAGAAATTCCCAAGTTTAACTTGTAACTAATGTTGCTACACTCTGTTGGCAAAGCACAGAAGATGCTTCTTTAAATCTGCTTCATTGGATTATAATTTGTGTAATTGTGCACTCCAAACTACGATTTATGACACAAAAGTAATATACTGATAAAATAAGGACTCTCCTGTTCTGCAAGATAAAAATAGCTATTTTTGATTAAAGCATATTATGTAATCCTGACTTCTAGGGTTTTAAGATGGATTTATGCTCTACCTCTGCTCTCCGCATCTGCTCGAGCACAAGGCTTGTGTGATGTAAAGTTCATCATCATCATTCCTGTCCGCTAGGCTCCGCGGTGTCCCTAAGTGGCTGAGCGCCTGCAGATTTTGTGACGTGTTGACTACACATGCGCAAGATCCAACTTCCCATTCAAGAGGTGGCGCTATTGACACAGCATACAAAGACAAAGGGGAAAAAGAAGACAAATTAAAAAGAAATGTGATGAGATCAGAGAAAGAAAAAGAAAAGACAATAAGTGGTAAAAGTAGTTAACGCAGGAGTTTTTCTGTCCTTTGTGCAGTCGCTATTGTTGTTGCTAAAATACAGTCATGTGAAAAAAATAGGACACTCCTTTAAATATTCAGTTCTTTATTAAGAAACGTTCACGTATCTATGTCTAACCATGTTTTTCTTTTTATTTGCTTTTTTTTAAAATTTATTTTAGCCATTTTAAGTGGGAATGAATGTGTGGGTGTCCAAAAAAGATAGGGGGGTGTCTTAAGTTTTTCCTCATTATTTACACCATTGTTTAGAACTACATTTTACAGAAAATTTGGAAAGAAGTCTTTAGTTCATTTTTAATTGTTTAGTTGTATTATGTGAATCTCCCAGTATTTTTAACATTGATATTAAATATCCATATGTCCAAATATGTTAACGAAACACACAGGCTTATACACGGTGTCCAAATTTTTTCACGTGACTGTATACATGGCTCTTGTTTTTCTTCTCTTTTATATAGATGCTTCACAATAAATTAGAATATCATGGAAAAGTTAATTTATTTCTGTAATTGAATTCAAAAAGGGAAACTCGTATAGATACATTATACACAGAGTGATATGTTTCAAGTGTTTTTCTTTTAATTTTGACGATTATGACTTACAGCTAATGAAAACCCAAAATTCACTTTCTCAGAAGATTAGAATATTCCATAAGGCCAATAAGAAAAAACAGATTTTTAATAAAAATGTTGGCTGACTGAAAAGTATGTCCATGTACGCACTCAATACTTGATTGGGGCCCTTTTGCATGAATTACTGCATCAGTGCAGCGTGGCATGAAGGTGATCAGCCTGTGGTACTGCTGAGGTGTCATGCAAGCTGGGGTTGCTTTGATAGTGGCCTTCAGCTTATCTGCATTGTTGGTTCTGGTGTCTCTCATCTTCCTCTTGACAATACCCCATAGACTCTCTATGGGGTTTAGGTGAAGAGAGTTTGCTAGCCAATCAAGCACATTGATACCATGGTCATTAAACCAGGTATTCACACTTTTGGCAGTGTCTGCAGGTGCCAAGTCCTGCTGGAAAAGGAAACCAGCGGCATCTCCATAAAGCTTGTCAGGAGGGGGAAGCATGAAGTGCCCTAAAATTTCCAGATAGACAGCTGCGCTGACTTTGGACTTTGTAAAGCACAATGGACCAACACTGGCAGATGACATGGCAAGTCAAGTCCTGTCATTTTTAAATTGAGGTCCTAGAGTCTGGAGGAAGAGTGAAGAGGCACAGAATCGAAGTTGCTTTTTTTTTTTTTTTTTTTTTTTTGTTACTTATTTGTACCCGTAGGTAGACTTGGTTTGCAGTCTGGTGACAAGCCACCGGCTGCTGGTTGCTGCGTGCGCGAGCGCCCTAAACCTACATGTTTTTGGTGTGCGGGAGGAAACCGGAGAAATCCCGGAGTAAACCCGCGCAACACGGGGAGAACATGCAAACTCCACACAGCTCACTGTTGGTCGGGGGCTGGGATCGAACCCACGATCTCATGATCCCCGCGATCCCCCGGCCGAGGGTAAAACTGTGCTGCCACAGTGCTAAACCACTGCGCCACCGTGCAGCCAGTGTGACATTGTGTGACATTGTGTCAGTGTGACAGTGTGACACAACCGTGCTTGAGGTCCAGTGTGACATTTCCACAGTCAGTGATGATTTGGGATGCACCTGTATAGCTGGCAAAGAAACTAGTGTGTTAGCACATTTGTGTTACCTAGGGATGCAAGTTATTAATTCATTAACCATTAGTTGATTCACCTTATTGATCAATTAATGATTAATCAATAAAAATGGTAAATGGCGTTCACTTATATAGCGCTTTTCTTCTCATCTAAGATGACCAAAGCGCTTTACAGATCCTGCTATCCACCCATTCATGCACACATTCACACACTGGTGGCAGTTTTCCAGAGAATCTGAATTTCCCTCGGTACAATATGGTCTTTCTATCTTTAACATATAAAAAGTTAATTACTGTTTTTGATATACTGAATAAAATATGAACATCATATTCCTCAATGATTTATTGTACCATCTGCATTTTTTAATACAGACAGTGGCATTTTTTATAGTTTAACAAATTGTGTACTGTATAGTGTGGACTATGTACTGGTACACCTTGGAAAATTACAAATGTCATGATTTTTAATTAAAAAAACTATTACCAATATCATAAAATTAGCTTTTTTTTGGTATATTATAAAAAAATAACTTTCTTGTTCTAATTTACTGAGATGTACTAGTAGACTGTTTTAACAGGAAAATAAAGTGAGCTGCTTCATCTGCTACATGTTCAACATAATCACAAGACCTCGGCAATCCAGGAAAACCCAGTACGATCTAGCCTGGAGAACGGACTGGAGACGATGACGTAATTTTCATCACACAAGCTTCGCAGTCGAGCGGACGTGGACAGTGGAGGTGCAGCATGAATGCAGCTTTAGTCCACCCTGGGGCTCCTCTGCTGCTGTGTGTTGAAATGTTACCTCAGTGGTAACTTGGGTCTGGTCTGCTTTCCCGTCTAGCGGTGGGTTGAAGGCAGCGGGGATAGGGCTTTACGCTTGTGGAGTCTTTTTCTTGCTCTGGTCCATTCTTCCACCCTGTTGGTTTGAAGCAGCCGGATGGCTCTTCAAGCTTGCTAGCATGCCACTGGACTAACCCGGAAGGGTGAGATTTTTTGCTTTGCACAGCACATGTGTTCTGGGGACTTGCTGTCTTCTGCTTTTTCTTTAGTTTCAGTTGACGGGTGACAGTGGGTGACTGCGTGCACCCCTACCTGGACGGCAACGCCACTACATTTCATAGAATAATCTCCCATTGAAAAGGACTGTTGAGTTGTCTATTAATTGACAATTAATTTAATTTAGTTGACTAAATTGGGATCGGTCCGCCAAGGCCTCCGCCTTTGACCGCCACCTAATCCACATAGCACCGGACCCCCATGATCCCTCCTGCAGGTGGTGAACCCACTGGAGGGCGGACCCATGTAACTCCTTCGGGCTGAGCCCGGCCGGGTCCCATGGGTGGAAACCCGGCCACCAGACGCTAGCCTTCGAGCCCCTCCCCCAGGCCTGGCTCCAGGGTGGGGCCCCGGTAACCCCATACCGGGCGGGGTACACTGAATCCTTGATATACAATTTATCATGAGAGTCTGTTGGATCGTTCTTAGTCTGGCCCTTCACCCAGGACCAGTTTGTCTTGGGAGACCCTATCAGAGGCAAATTGCCCCCGGACAACATAGCTCCTGGGATCACTGGGGCACGCAAACCCCCCCACCACGATAAGGTGACGATCCATGAGGAGGGTGAGGAGCTCAGTCATCCGGGAGAGGCTCAAGAGTAGAACCGCTGCTCCTCCACATTGAAAGGAGTCAGTTGAGGTGGTATGGGCATCTCATTAGGATGCCTCCTGGACGCCTCCCACTTGAGGTGTTTCAGGCACGTCCCACTGGGAGGAGACCCCGGGGCAGACCCAGGACTCGGTGGAGAGACTATGTCTCCCAGCTGGTCTGGGAACGCCTTGGCCCCTCTGAAGAGCTGGAGCAGGTGGCTGGGGAGAGGGAAGTCTGGGCTTCTCTGCTTGAACTGCTGCCTCCGCGACCCGGACCTCCGGAAAAGCGGTAGAAGATGGATGGATGGATGGATGGATAGTTGACTAAATTCTTACCAACAATTAATGAAAAGTCAATTAATCATTAACATCCCTAGTGCTACCTGAAACTACTAATGATGGTTATGCGCATGCATCAAATATGTGGCCTAGTAGATGAAAAAAAATAAGAATATTTACAGCCAAGTGCACACAGGCCTTGTCCAAAGAGTATGCACGCACTTCCTAGACACACAGAACAGAGGTATAGCATAAATCTGCCTTTTTACCTCCCTCCACACTTGCAGTCTCTCACTGGTTGCCGAGTTGAGGACAGCACTGAGAATGTACATACAGGGAGTCATGACACAAAGTTGTGAGTGATGATTGTCCTGCTGATACGTTACAGTGTTTTTAGGTTGGGTTGAAATGATCTCTGGTCTCATTTTCTAGCTTGCCTCTTATTGCACCACACTGTGTTTTCACCTGCAGAAGTTTGCCTGACTCATATTTTGTATCACTGGGGAGTCGAAAGGTGGCTCTAGTTCTAGGAAGTAGCCTATGTCATTTCAAAACAAAAACAATCATTTCTGGGATGAATTGTGAACTTTGCAAATTGGAATATCCAGGATGTAATGTTAAGATAAGATAAGATAAGATAAGCCTTTATTAGTCCCACAATGGGGAAATTCCAGGATTGCAACAGCACAGGGATAGCAACAGTCAGAGCAACAATCAGAAGGCAAGAAAAAACAACATCTAGTAAACATATGTCCATATTACTATAAATGTATATATATAGACACACAGTGCAGAGCATTATGGCTGGTGGATGTGCAGCAGAAAGTCTAAGCTCTCTCTCCGCGGATGCAGCGGGCCAGCTGGAAGTCTTTGGGCATGATGGTGACCACCTTAGCGAAGAAGAGACCACCAGGTGGGTCTCGCTGGTCTCCTGCAGAGCCATGACGGCGAAACTCAGGAAACGCAGGACGGTCTTGAAGTCCTGAGCGATCTCCCTCACCAGGCGCTGGACGGGCAGCTGTGGTTGGATCAGCCACTTTTTTAGCTTAAATGTTTAAATAATCTCTGGTGACACCTCATGGTTATTTCTAATTTGTATTCATGTCAGCAGCCTTAGGGATATCTCCTTTAAAGACTGGTGGCTTTGAAATCCAGAAAATGACTTTTCTCCCTGAGTTCATTTCAGTTCAGTTCAATTCAACTTTATTTGTGTAGTGCCTTGTCACATCAAAAGTCATCTCAAGACACTAGATACATACATAAGCACAAATCATAAATAATTCAGAGAAAAGCCCCAACAATCAGATGATCCCCTATAAGCAAGCACTAGGTGACAGTGGAAAGGAAAAACTCCCTTATAGGAAGAAACCTCTGGCAGAACCTGGCTCAGGGAGGGGCAGTCTTCTGCCACGACTGGTTTGGGGGGGTGAGGGGAGAGCAGAAGAAAAGGAAGAAAGAAGAGACATCATATTCATATAACAACAACATACAGTTAGATATGACGTGCAAATTCTGTCAAAGCTAATTTGACCTAAGATTACAGCATCTTTATGGGCTTTTTTTCAGGCTTATTAAGCTAACTAAAGAATCTGATGGGAACCACTGTGAGCAGACACATCCGTAGCTGGATCTGGTGGTGTAATGCCCAAACATTATGCACAGTGAGCATAAATAGCAGTTTTTTTGTTTTGAATGTGCCGTTTCTATAAATAATCAGACTTTGTCAACTGTTGTTTCCAATTAAATTCTACATTTAAGTTAACATACCCTGGCAAGAAAAACTTGGAAGCGTGGTAGTTTTTTAATAACTTTTTCTGTGTGCAAAGTAAAATAATGTAAGCATCCAAAATAAAACTAGAATGTTTAAGAAAGCTGTTAAAAATCCCTTGCACTGTTTAACAGCACTTGGGAAATACTTTAAAAAAAGATGACATTTTCAAGGGGGGGGGGGGCTCTTAATTCTGTCTTCAAGTGTATGTAGTGGTACAGTTGTGCTGTGAAAGAACCTTGAGATTGGCCTTGTGTTATAAAGTGGATGACGAATGGATGGAGACTCAATAAACGTGGACTCTATTAATTCTTGTTTAGGCATTTATGAATATGCCTGGAAGACGCAATAGGATTTCCATTCAAGTTAGCTTAATGTACTCCCAGAGACAAAGAGTGTATGTGATGATATAGGAGTCATTTATTTGGCTTCTTCCATGGTGACTGTAACTGGCGTGTTTTTTTTTTTTTTTTTTTTTTTTTCTTTTTTGTGCTCTCAGACTGGCAAACAAACAAGATCAGGAGGGAGCTCTGGCTGAAGCGGACATCATTGAGAACCTGTCGCTGGAGAAGCTTGTTAATGAGAACAAGTGTCTCTGTCAGATCGTAAGTGTTTCTGCACCTGTTGTGGAACAGCAGCTGAATGACATTAGGGCATCTGGGTTAAGCTCGCCCAAGCATGGACACAGGGCATGATTTAGTCGTGGAAAACAATAAAAACTGACCTGCAATTTGATGGCTGCAGATGTAGAGCTAGAAAAAAAACACCATATAAAGAACCCATGTCCTTCTACTGTATGTACACCATAGTGATGCACCTCCCTCCTCAAATCTCCCCAGGAGCCATGCTCAGCTGTTTTGGGCTATGGCAAAAAGGTCGACAAGTCTATCAAGAAGGGCCTGAACTGGCTCCTCAACAACATTGCCAAAGACTATGAGGCCATTACTGAACGTGTGCAGAAGGACACAGCTGAGCAGCGAGCCCTGGAGGAGCAGGACAAGAAGGAAAGGGCAGAGAGAGTACGGCGGATACGAGAGGAGAGGTAAGGACACGAGGGAGCGAATGCAAATAAATCAAACTACAACTTTCTCCACACATTCCAAATAAAAACTGCAGAAAAGATCAGCAAACCATTGAAAACATGATTGAGGTCAAACTATCGAGCGGTATATGGAAGGAAATGTTTTTGGGAAGGTAATGGAGGCAGCAGATGGCCAGAAAATGGCAGATAAAGCTTGGGAACATTTGTAAATGTTAAAAGGCCAAAGATGGCAAAAAAATGCAAACTCCCGTGTCTACAAAAAGATATTTATTTCGAATAAAATACCACTGCAGTTGGAAAAGGGCAGCCCTCCCCTTCAATGGTTCAAATACTAGTTCGTACAAATGAGTATTTGACAAAATCTGACCTGGTATCAATTTTTTATAAATGTGGCTGTGTCATTAAGCAGAAAGGTCCTCTGTCCACAGAGAGCGGCAGGAGCAGGAGGAGGCGGAGCGAGATGGCCGGCCCGTCCAAGAAGATGAGCCCGATGAGGAGAGCATTCAGAGCCCATTCCATCCAATGGGAGCTGTGATTTCTGAGGTGCGAGTACACACTTTGGGGGGGGGGGGGTAGTTTGCTACTCTGTTTGATATTGTTGGGATTGAAGTCTGCGTGTGTTTCAAAGAGCTCACAGCTTCATGTTCTTGTCAGAAAGAAGATGAGAAAAAGGAGAAGACGGGACAAAAGGAGCTGCAGGAGGGCCGGACTAACAGTCCAAAGACAGCTGTCAATGATGAAGAGGAGGAGGAGGAGGAGGATGAAGAGCAGAATGATAGGAGACAAACACCGGAAAAAAACAACAGCTCAGGTGGGAGATTCAGGGTCTTTGCATGATCTTCAAATCTGGAAGCTGAAAGTGTTTAACCACATTCAGTAGTTTGTGGAAGTTTTGAAAGTTGAAGCTGAAAAAGCTTTAGTTCAGTCTTTTGGCAGAGAGAACAGCACTTCTTTTTATTTAATGCAGGTCTTACTGCTGAAAATTTTTAAGCAGACAAAATTGATGTGCCTAGATGTGAGGGCACAGGGGATCTTTTGAGGAATCTCTGCTGGCAGCATGCTCGGTTTCACAGCAGTATGAGCTTGTTTTTACTTTGAAAGCTCATGATTAAACAAGATGAAAAATTTAAGAGCGATCTGGTCAAATTAAGCAACTGTCTGATACGCATCCTGTTATTCTGAACTCCGCTCAGAGCGCCGCATGCATGATGGATAAAAGAAAACTGCGTTTTAAGTCGATAATTACATGATGAATTAAGAGGATAAAAAGATGGTGCTGGCTTTCATTTAAATTTGCTCAAGTCCACTAATGAAAGCTGAAAGGAAGAATCATTTTATATTATCCAACCCCCCCTCATGCTGTGAATGTCTTTGTGTGTGTAGTCACGACATGTGGGCAGGGCAAAAAGAAAGCAAGCAAGCTGCATCTGAAGAGGAAACACAGGGTGGACCCTCTGAGGACAGAGGACGGACCTACAGAGAGCCCCACCCCACCACCACCCCCAGGTTAGTCGTGCTGTATCGCCGCTGTGTCCTCATGGCAGGATGATGGTAGTATTATAGTCTAGTGTTCCTACATAGTGGGTGTAATTTTTTACTTTGTTCCAAATTTAAAGCTCTCTCCGCATTGCTGTTCATAATCATCACTTCCAGCAGTATTTAACCTTCACATGAAAAGGTTTTCATCTTTGAACCAGTGAAAGGCTTTTATTGTGACTCACTCTCAGAGTTGGCGGAGCTTTTTTCCTGATGTTGAAAAATGCTTAGAAATTCTAATACACATTTCTGTTTGGTTAGAAGATAAGATAAACGGTGAACTATTTTAGCTCCAAGATAAATGTTCCACTTTTTTTCTGTCCTGTGGGGAAAAAAACATTGATTTAATTAGCTGTAGCAGCTCTTTGCTACAGTATTTTTCTGGTATTTTTCTTTCTTTTAGTCTTTTTTTGCCCTTGCTGCTTAGCTGAGCTCCATTTTTGGCATTTCTTTTTAAAATGTCATACTTTACTAAAAAATGTGACATTTTCTTGTTTTATATGGTTGATGTCAGAGGTGAGTAATAAATAGATTTCTTCAAGTACATTTACTGAAGTAACTTTTTCATAAAACTTATAGTGGTGTGAAAAAGCATTTGTCCCCTTCCTGAGTTCTAATTTTTTTGTATGTTTGTCACACTTAAATGTTTCAGATCATCAAACAAATTTAAATATTAGACAAAGATAACACAAGTAAACACAAAATGTAGTTTTTAAATGAAGGTGTTTATTATTAAGGGTAAAAAAATCCAAACCTACATGGCCCTGTGTGAAAAAGTGATTGTCCCTAAACCTGATAACTGGTTGGGCCACCCTTAGCAGCAACAACTGCAATCAAGTGTTTGCGATAACTGGCAATGAATCTTTTACAGAGCTGTTGGGGAATTTTGGCCCACTCATCTTTGCAGAATTGTTGTAATTCAGCCACATTGGAGGGTTTTCAAGCATGAACCACCTTTTTATGGACATGCCACAGCATCTCAATCGGATTCAGGTCAGGACTTTGACTAAGCCACTCTAAAGTCTACATTTTGTTTTTCTTAAGCCATTGAGAGGTGGACTTGCTGGTGTATTCTGGATCATTGTCCAGCTGCAGAACCCAAGATGCGCTTCAGCTTGAGGTCACGAACAGATGGCTGGACATTCTCCTTCAGGATTTTTTGGTAGACAACAGAATTCATAGTTCCATTTACCACAGCAAGTCCTCCAGGTCCTGAAGCGGCAAAAGAGCCCCAGACCATCACACTACCACCACCATATTTTACTGTTGGTATGCTGTTCCTTTTCTAAAATGCTGTGTTACTTTTACGCCAGATGTAATGGGACACGCACCTTCCAAAAAGTTCAACTTTTGTCTCATCAGTCCACAGAGTATTTTCCCAAAAGTCGTGGAAATCCTCAAGATGTTTTCTGGCAAAACTGAGACGAGCCTTTATGTCTTTTTGCTCAGCAGTGGTTTTCGTCTTGGAACTCTGCCATGCAGGCCATTTTAGCCCAGTCTCTTTGTTATGGTGGAGTCATGAACACTGACCTTAAGTGAGGCCTGCAGTTCTTTGGATGTTGTTGTAGGGTCTTTTGTGACCTCTTGGATGAGTCATCGCTGTGCTCTTGGGGTAATTTTGGTCAGCCGGCCACTCCTGGGAAGGTTCACAACTGTTCCATGTTTTTGCCATTTGTGGATAATGGCTCTCACTGTGGTTTGCTGGAGTCCCAAAGATTTAGAAATAGCTTTATAACCTTTTCCAGACTGAGAGATCTCAATTACTTTGTTTCTCATTTGTTCCTGAATTTCTGTGGATGGCAGCATGATGTCTAGCTTTTGAGGATCTTTTGGTCTACTTCACATTGTCAGGCAGGTGTTAAAGTGATTTCTTGATTGAGAGCAGGCGTGGCAGTAATCAGGCCTGGGTGTGGCTAGAGAAATTGAACTCAGCTTTCCAAAGATGTGATAAACCACAGTTGATTTATATTTTAATGGGGGGGGGGGGTCACTTTTTCACACAGGGCCATGTAGGTTCGGATATTTTTTCCTCTTAATAATAAACACCTTCGTTTAAAAACTGCTATTTGTGTTTACTTGTGTTATCTTTGTCTAGTGTTTAAATTTGTTTGATGATCTGAAACATTTAAGTGTGACAAACATACAAAAAAAAGGGAAATCAGGAAGGGGGGAAACACTTTTTCACACCACTGTACATGTGTAGTTTTTATTGACATACTCTCAGCAGAACTGACAGCATTTTGGTCATTTTAGTACATTTATTACCTTATTTAATTGCGATCAGTGTTAATATTCTTATTCTTCTGTTTGGTTACAGTTGCAGAGGAACAAGAAAAAAAGTCACATATTTATATGGGAAAAAAGTTACAAATTTGAGTAAAAACTTTCAAATTTACGTGAAAAAACTCAGTGTTATCAAAAACTAGTCCCAAATTTGAGGAACAAAGTTTCAAATTTTTGTGGGAAATTGAAGTTCAAATGTAAGAGGAAAAAACTGTGCATCTATGTGAGAAAGGCCCTAAATGTATAATTAAAAAAAGGTGCCACAAAATTAAGAGAAAAGCCTTGCAAATCTGTGACTGTTGTTTCTACTCTTCAGTAATTTTTTGGTGACTACCGTTACTCATTTTTTTTAATTTTTTTTTTTAGATTTAGTATACTTTATTGATCCCCAGAGGGGAAATTGAGGGTCATCCACCACCTGGATGGATGAAGCAGCCACGATACGGCACTATCCCTTAACCATTCACACACACATTCACACCTAGGGCCACTTTAGAGTCTCCAATTAACCTAACCTGCAGGTTTTTGGCATGTGGGAGGAAACCGGAGAAATCCTGGGGTAAACCCACGCAGACACGGGGAGAACATGCAAACTCCACACAGATCACTGTTGGTCAGGGGCTGGGATCGATCCCACGATCCCCACGCCAAGGGTAAACTGTGCTGCCGCAGTACTAACCACTGCGCCACCGTGCAGCCCCATACTTGAGTAATATTATCATGAGCTAATACTACTTTTACATGAGTTGAGCTTCTGTCTACCCTTCTGTCTGTTGCTGGCAGTCCAGCTGTATGCCAGTCATTGTGAGTTTCCTGAAGGCTCCCTACTTTGAGGTAGAAGCAACATAAAATCCATGAAGAAAGTTGACAGCCTCTAATTTCTGTATTGTCTACAGACAAAAATAGCATTTCGTTGTCCATTGTTTTTAAAATCTTTCAAAGCTTCCAGTGTGCAAACATACCTAATGTGAAAGTTTTTGGACTAGGGTTAAGTGGGAGGGGAAAGAAAGGATGAGAGTTGTTTGTCTTGCTTAAGCTTTGTTACCGTAGCTTCAGATACTGTAATAAAATGACACAAGCCTCCTATGTGAGTGTTGCTGTCTTGTTGTAGATCACACAGATGCATCACTGATGATAATCCTTGTGTAAAACCTTCACTCTTCTATAGGAGCCAGATAAACGTCCCATTTGGGCTCAGTTTTTCAGGGTCTTCCTCTTGTCTCCTCACTTGTGTTTATTTTGTTTCTTTAGTGGGATGGGCCACACCCAAAGCCTCTAGATTGCCAAAGCTAGAGCCACTAGGGGACTCGGGACATTCTGGTAAAGCTGCCTGTTAAAAAAAAAAATCCAGTTTTTCCTCAGTGTTTAACTAACAATTCATTTTTATGTTTATAAGCTCCACACTTTCTCACTAACATAGTCTTGTTGTGAATTCAAGTGTTCACTCAGGGGCCGTCTGCATGACAACGGTTCTAGCTCTTCTGTTCCTGTGAGGCCATTTGTCTGCTCAACGCTAAGATTTTGGGGGTATAAATTTATTAACATTTTGATGGGGTGCCTGTACTGCCATAGTGTAGATGGGCAAAATGCTTTTACTGTGAAACCCGTAACCCAGGGGTGTCCAATCATGTGCCATGGAGGGCCAAGATCCTGCAGGCTTTACCTCCAACCAGTGTCTTCAACAGCATATACCACCGAACTTCTTCCCACTGGTTGCTGATAAGTGAAAACACCTGCTGAAGAGACTGGGTAGAAGAGAAAACCTGCAGGGTCTTGGCCCTCCATGGCACATGATTGGACACCCCTGCTGTAACCCCACAGCCCCATGTCACACACAGTTTTCAGCCAGGCAACATAGAACTCCGACCCATGTCTTTTTTGTCATAGCTTGAGGGTTAATGTGTTCAGCTTTCTCAGCCAGCACCCATAAAAAAAGTTTCTTTTTTTAAAATGTAGGTATATGTATCCTTACAAATAAAATAACAATCAATGAATATATTAAAAAAAATGACACAAAAGATACTCACCTTGGCTGAATAATGATAAACTCTTTTAAGGCAGTCATGAAAAAAGATCATGTGAAACAACTGTGATGCCACTGATTATTTTCTAAAGAGCTGAGAGGATGCCGCTATAGGGAAGATTTGAACACAGTCCTCTACGTTTAAAGAGGCCAGATTCAGCCATATGAGAAAAGCAGGGGTATTGAGCGAGGATTACGATTGGATCGCTGTTATCAGCTGACCTCCCTGAACAGGAGACTTTACTCTTGTACCTGTTGCCAGTTCTGCTGCTAACTGTGTTAGCTTCCATAATCAAAGGTAAATCGTAGCGTGGACATAATTTTATAGATGCATTTATGTGCATGTTTAACAGAGATTAAAGGCTGATCAAGTGCTGTGAATGTAGCTGGCGATATCATGTGCAACAAATGTGTACGACCCAAATTCCAGTGATGGGACATTTTCTAAACGTAAATAAAAACAAAAGACAACAATTTAAAAATCCTTTTAAACCTATTTTCAGTTGAATACACTACAAAGACAAGATATTTAATGTTCAAACTGATGAACTTTATTGGGTTTTTTTTTTGCAAGTATTCACTCATTTTTTGAATTTGATGCCTGCAGCACGGTTGAAAAGGCTGGGACAGGGGCATGTTTACCACTGTGTTACTTCACCTTTCCTTTTAACAACACTCAATAAACATTTAGGAACTGAAGAAAATAATTGTTGAAGCTTTGTAGGTGGAATTCTTTCCCCATTCTTACTTGATGTACAACTTGAGTTACTCAACAGTCCGGGGTCTCCATTGGCATAGTTTTTGCTTCATAATGCGCCACACATTTTCAATGGGAGACAGGTCTGGACTGCAGGCAGGCCAGTCTAGTACCCACACTCTTTTACTGTGAAGCCATGCTGTTAATAACAGGTGCAGAATGTGGCTCGGCATTGTCTTGCTGAAATAAACGGGGACGTCCCTGAAAAAGACGTTGCTTGGATGATATTAATGGTGCCTTCACAGATGGGCAAGTTACCCACTACCCCCCCCCCCCCCCAAACACACACACACACACACACACACACACACACACACACACACACACACACACACACACACCATTGCAGATGCTGGCTTTTGAACTTTTAGTTGATAACAATCTGGATGGTTGTTCTCCTCTTTTGCCTGGAGGACATAACGTCCATGATTTCCAAAAACAATTTGAAATGTGGACTCATCAGACCACAGCACACTTTTCTACTTTGTGTTAGTCCATCTCAGATGAGATGGGGCCAAGAGCAACGGGTGGCATTTCTGAGTGTTGTTGATATATGGCTTTCACCTTGCATGGTAGTTTTAACTTGCACTTGTAGATGTAGCGATGAATTGTGTTCTCTGATGGTGGTTTTCCGATGTGTTCCTGTGCCCACGTAGTAATATCCTTTGCAGAGTGATGGCGGTTTTTAATGCAGTGCTGCCTGAGGGATTGAAGGTCACAGACATTCAGTGCTGGTTTTCAGCCTTGCCACTTCCATCCATCCATTTTCTTCCACTTAATCCTTTTCGGGTTGCCGGGGGGGGGGGGGGGGGCTGGAGCCTATCCCAGCATCTTTGGGCAAGATGCAGGGCACACCCTGGACAGATCGCCAGTCCATCGCAGGGCCAACACAGAGAGACAGACAACCATTCACTCTCACAGTCATATCTAAGGACAATTTAGAATCCCCAGTTTGATGCCAATTAACCTAACTTGCATGTTTTTGGCATGTGGGAGGAAACTGGAGAAATCCCGGAGTAAACCTGCACAGACACGGGGAGAACATGCAAACTCCACACAGATCACTGTTGGACGGGAGCTGGGATCGAACCAGGATCCCCCGGCCAAGGGTGAGTGCAGTGCTGACCACTCCGCCACCGTGCTGTCACAGCCTTGCCACTTACCTGCAGAAATTTCTCCAGATTCTCTGAATCTTTGATGATATCATGGACTGTAGATGATAAAATCCCCAAATTTCTTGTAATTGTAAATTGAGAAACGTTCTTAAACTGTTGGACTATTTGCCCATGCAGTTGTTCATAAAGTGGTGAACCTCACCCCATCCTTGATTGTGAAAGACTGAGCCTTTTGGGGATGCTCCTTTTATACCCAATCATGACACTCACCTGTTTTGCATTAACCTCTTTAGCTGTGGCATGTTCTTTCCTCAACTTTCTAATCTATTCTTGCCCCGTCCCAGCTTTTTGGAAGGTGTTGGAGGCATCAATTCAAAATGAGTGAATATTTTCAACAAAACAAAGTTTATCAATTTCAACTGGGGCTGCAGCTATTGATTAATCATATAAGCTTTTTGTGTCTTTTTTCTTTTGACTGAAGATCTTTTGACCAAAAGCTTGCTGTTTATGTATTAAGCAAACTGGCACTGACCAATCTGTACTGAAACTTCTTCCCTAAAGAGTGGAATCAGGCCCTTCCCTCCTGGTACCCATTTCAGTTTGTTTTTCAATTGGGTTGTACAGGTTATAGGTCACATTAATGGTGGAAAAAGTTTTGAAATGATTTATCTTGGTCTCATTTTTTCATCACATAAACCTGGCATTTGAACAGGGGTGTGCAGACTTTTTATATCCACTGTGTGTGTGTGTGTGTACACGTGCGCATGCACACACACAACAGTGGGGAAAATAAGTATTTAACAACATTTTTCTCATTAAACATACAGTTACTTGTAATGGAGCCATTGTCCTGAGATTTTCACCAGATATCAGTAACAACCCAAGTAACCCATACATACAAAAAAAAAAATCAAGGCAATTGTGTTCACAAACCAAGTTATATATAATAAAGTGGAATGACACAGGGAATAAGTATTGAACACGAAAAAAGAAGAAAGAGGTGCAAAAAGACATAGAAAGCCAAGAAACCAGCTGAAATCCATCAGAATTTAAGCCAGAAGCCATCCCATCTCCCATCAGTACAAATTAATTTCAGCTTAAAAAGGTCTGTGAATATCAGATTGTCACACCACAAAGAACTCATGATGGGTAGAAGCAAAGGGCGCTCTCTAGACCTTTGCAACGTTATTGTTGCAAAACATAATGACGGCATTGGTTACAGGCGCATTTCTAAACTGCTGAATGCTCCAGTGAGCACTGTTGGAGCCATCATTCGGAAGTAGAAAGAACATCATTTTACCATAAACCGGCTATGACCAGGAGCTCCTCGCAAGATTTCTGACAGAGGAGTCAAAAGACTTATCAGAAGAGTTATCCAAGAGCTAAAGACGACTTGTGGAGAGCTCCAGAAAGACCTGGAGTTAGCAGCTACTGCTGTTTCAAAGAAAACAATGAGTAATGCATTCAACCGACATGGGCTCTATGCCCACTCAACTCACAAAACTCCACTGCTTAAGATAAAGCACATTGAAGCTCATTTAAAGTTTGCTGCACATCATTTGGGCAAGCCAGTAAATACTGGGAGAATATTGTCTGATCAGATGAGACCAAAATTGAACTTTTTGGATGCCACAACATATGGTATGTTTGGATGAAAAATGACCCTGCACATCAGCCCAGAAACACCATACCAACAGTGAAGTTTGGAGGTGGGAGCATCATAGTGTGGGGGTGTTTTTCAGCATGTGGTACAGGCAGACTTCATATAATTGAAGGAAAGAAGGACAAATGTACAGAGACATCCTCGATAAGAACCTGTTACCATCTGCCAAGATGCTGAAGATGAAATGAGGGTGGACATTTCAGCAAGACAATGATCCCAAACACACAGCCAAGGAAACTCTCAACTGGCTCCAGAGAGGGAAAATAAAGCTGCTAGAATGGCCCAGTCAGTCACCTGACCTGAATCCAATTGAAAACCTGTGGAACGAACTGAAGATCAGAGTTCATAGAAAATACCCACAGAACCTTCAAGATTTGAAGACCATTTGCGTGGAAGAATGGGCTAAAATCACTGATGAGCAATGCCTGCACCTAGTTTCTCCATACAGGTGTCTGGAAGCTGTTCTCATCAACAAAGGCTTTTCTACTAAATATTAAATGAATTTCACCAAGCATGTTCAATACTTATTCACTGTCATTCCACTTTATTAAATATAACTTGTTTTGTGAACACAGTTGCCTTGATTTCTTTATATGTATGAATTACTTGGGTTGTTGTAGATAGATGGATGGTTGGATGTACTTTATTGATCCCAAACTGGAAAATTACAGTGTAACATCAGCATGACAGTAGATGACCAAAACGACAGAAACACACACAGCATAACAGACAAAGGGATTACCCATGGAAAGTAAAACTGCCTAAATAACATATACATCATAGATAAACAGATAGTGACCCGTATAGATACATGAATCATACCCGCTGTACAATGCAGGACTATCAGGTGCAGAGTGAGATGTGGGGTACCAATTAGACTGCAAGATGCAGTATGGCAGCATAGTTATGACCAGAATTCATCATTAGAGTGAGTTATTGTACAGTGATATGGCGTGTGGCAGGAAAGATTTCCTGCACTTACCGTTCGGCAGCGAAGCTGTAGCAGTCTGCTGGAGAAAGTGCTCCGCTGTCTGTCCAGTGTGTGGTGGAGGGGGTGATCAGGATTGTCCATGATGGATCGCAGTTTGTTCAGTGTCCTCCTCTCCACCACGGTCTGATACTGTATTGTTACCGATATCTGATGAAAATCTCTGGCCAGTGGCTCCATCAGAAATATGTTTAATGAATAAAATGTTGATGTTTCAATTATTAGAAATCTAGTAACATTAAGAGCCAATTTGTTTCTCCAACATGTTAAAACATTATTTATTATTTATTTAGTGTGTATGCAGCCGCTGTTATGCACTTTTGCAGCTTTAGTAATATTTTTCCAGACAAAATTAAGAAGCTCAGCAGTACTTTAAACCAAAGAAACGATGGTCTGATTCACTATGATGTTTCCTATTTGCGACAAGTTAGCATCGTCAGTTAGCGTTTGCTGTTTTATAATTAGAGAGATGGTGTTAACGTTACTCATCTCCAATTAAAGCGAGGTTGGAGGACTGTCCTCTCTGATGCAGCACGGTGGGGAAAAAGTCCCACATCCCTGGGAAACAGAAGTCACGGCTATATGACCAAAACATTAGCTTGCAGTTAGCTGCTGTGCTAACCTCTGGAACCCACTATTGCACACACCTGGCACACTGCAGGGGAGAGGCAGGGCTGTGACAAGTACAAACGGGTATCTGTCTTTTAAATCCCAATATAAACGATGCAGTTTTATATGAAACGGTAGACGGTTTTTAGCACATCACTGATGTATATCCTCACATCACACAGCCCTATTGTGTACTAAATCCATTTTTAAATTTTTTATTGTAAAATTTATGTGGACAGCGTTTTATTTCATTAGTAAATGTGAAGTCCCCCCCCCCCCCCCCCCTTCTGTTGTAGGTAGTTTTTGATGCCTGGTAGGATTTATATAGTACAGTAAAGATAATTTACTGTAAATTTATAAATGCATGGTCAGATACTTTTATTTGAAGTAAAAAATTAATAATTAAACAGGAATAACCAACTGAACAAACTAGTTTCACTTAGAATTAATGCACAGTAATGTTTAATATTGACAATGGGGACAACTGGAAACAATAAGACCAATTAAATAGGGACACAAAGCATTTTTAAACTACATTAATTGTGGTTGGTAACAGTAACCCACATCTCACACAGAGATATCTTTTTTTTTTAAATATTATTTTTATTTTATACCACTCCAGTCTTGTCTGTGGGTCACCACCTTATCGTGGTGGAGCAGTTACATACCTTAATGATCCTGGGAGCTGTGTTGTTTGGAGCAAAATGCCCTGTATTAGGGTCCCCAAAGGAAACTGGTCCTGGGTGAAAAGGCAGACCAAGCGCAGTCCAGGGGGTCTCCACGAGAAAGTTGCAACAAGGACCCAGTGTATCCGAAGGAACCGCACAGGTCCGCCCTCCACCTGCGGGAGGGATCATTGGGATCATGGTGCTCTGAACTGTGTGGCAGTCTGGCCTTCGCTGCATGGGCTGCTGCTGCCATGACCCGGACACCCGGATAAGCTGTAGAAGATGGACGGATGGATGGACTACGCCACAATTTCACCCAATTTTACACTAAAATGGGTTATAGATGACTTATTTTTTTAAAATTTAGATCAAACGTGAAACTAGCATTTGAGAACATAAAACAAAGGTATATAGGATAAGATTACTGAGCTATTTAGAATTTTTTTAATGAGTTTCTATGGGCCCAGACTGCTTTCTGAAACTGCAGGTGCTTTCCCCTCACTGCAGTATCACTTCTCAGTCAGCCTTCCTGAGAGCGAAGCTACGATCATCATTCTAACAATTAATGGGGAATTATCACAGGTGCTGTGTTAAAAAAAATCACAATGAGGCCGTTGTTGTGTGGACGACACTGGATCAGAGCTTCCTCCATGCAATCCTGCACATGCAAATAAAAAAATAACTTGGTTTAGTGTATGTTTAGAAGGAAACCTGTAGGATAGTTATTTTTGCAGTGATTTGTCAGTGTGGCGTTGCAGAGGAAACCCTGAATTCAGCCTCCAGACATGTTCTGACTATTAATTAGTATCACAAACCCACTTGTGTTGTCATTTTTTCCCCCCCTCACAAGGCATGTGTTTGCATGTGTATGTGGATCCTTTATGGCGGCATCCATCAAAATCAACGTAAAGGCTTGCCGTTTTATTCATTCACATTTTCTTCACCGCATGCTGGTGCTTTTCTTCTTTTGAATGTGCATGAAGGGACTGTAGTTGAATTGTCTGTTTTAGGCCAACGTGAATGTAGCCCCTAATACAACCAAACCTTTTTTTCCTCCTTCCTCCACAGAATTTTACAAGAAGCCCCTCCCACCTGTTGCAAATAGGCCACGGCCTAACGGCGACGCTCACGATGTTGTTTTGTAACCTCTGTAACGATTGAGGCTGACCAATCACTTCTCTGTTCTCCTGTGCTTTTTGTCTCAAGCGAGCGCTGTGTAGACAGCCGAGCTAAAGAGAAGATTGAGGATGTGGTAGCCGGACGCTTCTGAGGTGCAGTGGACACTTGACAGAGTGGCAACACAAAACCCTGCTCAGACGCCATTTTTTGGGGAGGGGGGCAGGGTTTACAAACCAGGTTAAAATCGGTGTGAAGCCTGCTGGAAGTTTCCGTCGGGTTCAGTCTTCTCTCAACAAAAGCACTGTGGGTGCTGCTGAAGGATTTCATACTAGATCAGTGTTCTCCACGTGTCCAACTGAAACGCTTGTAACTGACAGAGAATTTAAATATATCCTTTAAAGATGTTTGTTACGGTACAATGAGTTTGTATACATGCCGCCATTAAAATGATCATATTTATAGAGTTTTATTTTTGTACCTTGTAGCGTAAGGCTTGATGTAATCATTGATAATAAGGCAGACATCTTAAAGTGGCTTTTCACAGTCGTGTGCTTCACTTGACCTTAAGTCTTATGGCAGAGATGTAAAACAAATCACAGCTTGAAGTGGAGGCTGGAGAACTCGCCCTCATAGGTTAAACAGGCCACGACGCACCACTATAGGTGGAGAAAATGTCATTCTACATTGTGAATGTTATTCATTCGGTTGTGCAATGAATGTCTTCACGTCCATCTTTAAAGAAAATCAAACACTAACTTTTAAAATCTCAAAAGGGGAACGTTTTCTGCTAGTTCCACGGCTTAAAAAAAAACCTTTTTATTCACTGTAAAAAAAGAACGTTTGTATACATGCTATAGTTTTTTTTTTTATGCGTACCACTGTTTACACTGTGCATGTGTTTTTAAAGTGATATTGCTTTTGAGACCGCAATCAGTTTCACACTAGTGAGCTGTGAGCCAGCACTGCTGATGCTCCAGCTTCTCTCACTCCGTCTCCTGCACCCACTCGTTTTTGTTTTTAAAAGTTTGGAAGTAACTTACATTACTTCTCAACAAGCATAAACACACATTCTGAAACTTGGAACACTCCAATGGCCCACTTTAGGATTCTTTTTGCATCAGTAGAGTTTGCAGGGAGGAGAGAACATCAACACCTGGAACATGCAGTATTGGGTCAGAACACATGAGAATATGTGCAACAAAAGAAAACATGAAATATCACTTTAAAACCCGCAATATTGCATTTTGCTTACTTGTCAATGTGCTAGATGTTCAGAAAAATATTTTTCCTACTCTGAATTTTGTAAATGTACAATTAAAGATGTTTTAAATACACGACAGACTGAGTCCTTTGTTTTTCTGGTTTTGCAATAAACTGCTGCTGCTCATTTCACTGTATAATTGGTTCAGTTCTTGTACAGGCCTGTGTTTTTCATCTTTAATGTTTACTCAGCATTTCACTTAGTGCCTCCTATATTCTTCTAAAGTTGTATCATAAGGACTGAGATTGATAGAACCTGCTTCCAGTACCTTGTACTCACTGGGATTTATGCAGTTTGCACTTTGAAATATTTGTTTGAAGGTAGATATTTGACACATTTTTAACAGAGGACCAACTCTGTAAAAACAGAACTGAAAATCTACTACACACAGTGTTGGTACTGGTTTGATTTTAAAATTAATCAACACATTCCCTCAGTTGTTTGTTTCGCTAGTAGAAACAAAGCATGGCAAAGTTGAACACCTCAGACACTCATTCACTGCACTTTTTCCACACGTTGACATGAAGTCAGCTACGCAGCTGCCTTTGGTCCCAGTCAGAGGATGATAAACTATAGTAAAATAAGCTAATGCCTAAGAAGAACCTATATGGTCAGGAGTTGGAAGATGAACATGGATAAACTGGACTGGTGAACTAGGTGTGAACAGGGATGCCTATGACGGGTATTTAAAGAAAATAACCATACAGACCACATTTAGTAAGGTAACGCCATAGAACCACTGTAAGCTCTCAAGCTAACACCTTGGTCTCAAATGCTGGGTGGTAATGAAAGTTAGTAATGCAAAGCAGCACCTTGTGGTGGTTGTGAATGGAACTATGTGCAGTGAGATGGGAGAGAGAAGTACCATGGAAGAAATTTTTGAAAAGTTTCAAAACTCAGCCCCTTATCCTACCATAACCCTAATCCTAAGCATTAGTATAACGAGTGCATCACCCAAACCGTGGCTCCCAAGTTTAACAACCTTAAAAAAGCTACTTTGAAAACCTAAAATTTAACTTGTAAAAGAAAGTGAAATGAGAAGGCAGAAGAGAAGGTAAACCAGGTGGGACCGAATGTGATTTTAAGGGGTGGAAAATGTTTTCTGTGTTCCTTTTAAGCAGTCTGACTATGCGCTCTGTGTGTGTGTGTGTGTGTGTGTGTGTGTGTGTGTGTGTGTGTGTGTGTGTGTGTGTGTGTGTGTGTGTGTGTGTGTGTGTGTGAGAGAGACCATGAAGCTAAGGCACAAATATTAGAAGCATAACTGTTCGCCCCCTGTGCTGGTGACCATTAAAACCCATTGATTCATCCTTTGGACTTTAAATCCTGGAAGCAGATTATGATTCAAGTCACTGCCAAAATCTAATCTTGCAAACCCACTGACATGACCTAACATCCTGGTGGAGTCAGCCAATGAGACAGATTTTTACAGATGCTTAAAAAGGGGGAAATGCCTAGGTATCACCTACAAATGGTTGCTAAATCTTATCCGGTGTTAATTTTTTTTTTTGGAATTGGTCACAGTGGAATCAAGGGCTCTACATCCACCCATCCGTCTGTTGTTTGGAGGAAACCTCATCCCCTTCAGACAGGAAGTCCACCACCTGCTAGTCAGGGCATGGGTTGGGGTTAAATATTTTTAAAGCAGTTTGCTCCAAATGTCTTTCTGAAGTGATGCTTCAGGAAGGCAGGGCGTTCAGCTGCAAATATGATGCTTTTATTACCATACAATGGTACAAAAATGTTTTAAAAAGGGTGCTCGTGTTGAGTTTCTTGTTATTTCTGTTTTGCTATATTAGGCCGACATCTCCATCATCAGCAGTGACAGACAAACTGAAGTGAAACAAGGATTTAAATTCGCAGGTCCATTACACACCTCTTTACAGAACAAAAGAAAAATGATTCAAAGGCAATGCTAAGAACAAGTTAGGGCGATATTGAAGGATTTGATAGATTTTTCTCTGTTTGCTTTACAAATCATTGTACGATTTATGCTTTTGGACTTCAGTGCAGTGAACTGAATGAACCCACTGCAGTTAGAAAACACTCAGAGCCATGGATATGCCATCTCTTTTTTAGTTTTCATCTCGCATTGCAGTAGTGATCTGTCACTAATACAAATTAAACTTCCCAGGGGCAAAATGTATTTCGATGTGGAATGAGGCTAGCTAGTAAAGCATCTAAAATGAGATGGAAAAAACTGACGTCTGATCCAAAATGATGGATGATGCAACATCTGAAGCTAGAACAAATCTTTAAAGAAACTCTGAGGAAGTAATTATGTTTCCATAGTACTGATGATAAACTTAATGTTGACTTTTTCCACCGGTGCTTTTCTCTAAAAATAGCCATTTGACCCTTGTCAAACATCTGTTAGTGTCCATATCTCCTGCAAGCAGAGCATTGCAATAATGTGCTGTCTTATTACTCGCCCCCCTGCACACACAGGCTTCATTTAAGTGAAGGATATCGATGCACAGGAGCTGAACTTGGTGCAATGATGCTGTGTCCTGCAGAAGCAGGGCGGCAGATGCACTGGCGCCCTGAAGCGGGTGCTTTCAGCCATCAATCTGCTCCCTCATTAGGCCTCCACTGTTTGATATCATCAATCTGTGACGTTCCTCTCATTCCAGGAGCGATTTAGTGATGAAGTGTTGTAATTTACTTCCCTTTTCTACTTGTCTGCATCTGTTTTAGTTAGTTGAGCCTTTCAGCAAATCAGAGATGGTGAAGGGAGAGAGAGAATGTTACCCTTCATGCAGCTTGCTGGTTTGTTAAAATCACAAAAAAAAGGACCCATGGAGAAGCTGTGGGTTTATAAATTCAGGCCATGCTACATTTTGGTCTATTTTGTCAGTGGAGGAGTGGTATCTCTCCTTTTTCTTTAACAATAAATGTCTGCCTGCATTGTTGTGCAAATGCAGTGTGATAGTGGAAAAATGTTCTGCTATCAGATTGTTGTGGCTGCTTTGGAAACACTTCAGTGTCATAAGAAAAACACTAAAGCGGTTTTAAAGCGCTGCTCACCCTTTAGCCTATTCATACGGGTGACAAATTAAAGTTTAAACTGTAATAAATGAATGTGGAAAAATGCTTTCAGACACAGACAGTTTAACCGAATATATTCTGCAACTGTAAACTGGAAAAAAAAAATAGCTGAAAGTGAATCTCTGCTGCATAATCGCCCAGCTTGGATGATTAAAAAAATACAGTAAAAACAAAAAGATGCTGATACAGAGGAGACAGAAATCTTATAAGGTGACATTACTAAATGCAAATGAGTGGGTTGTTATGTAAATAAAGATAAATGATTTAAAAACTGCAGCCAGTGGCATGCACAGCAGGAGCTGTTAAAGCCACTTTGTGCACTGTAAATAATTTTAATTCCCCCCTGCTGCCTTAAAAATGTTAATTACTTTAGCTGAATAATTAATTCACCATTATCGTTGTCACCCACCTCAGAGTGAGCTGATGATTATTCTGTGCCATGCCCAGTTCAGATTTACTGACCTTCATATTAGAGTAGGCCTACATTTTTAATAATAATTGCACTGTTGTTGCATCAGTGCTCAGTTGTTGTTGAGCTTACTGCGGTCCCAGTCTGTAGTGCTAGGTTACATCTGAGTCACAAAGGTAAGCATCAGGGGAAAAAAGAAAATGCCTTTTTCACTTCAAAGTTTTCCTCTAGCCACACAGTTCATAAGCAAATGATATAAAAGTAATGCACCTTGGTTGCATTAATAAAACATTCACATTAATAAAACTTATTGTAAATGTGAATGAATAAAAATCTGTCTACTTCCACCATTCCTGATTTCTTTGACTTTTGCGTATTTGTCACACATTTTTCAGATCATCAAACAAATTTTAATATTAGACAAAGATAACCACAGTAAATACAGTTGTTTATCCAGCTTTAAGACTGCTTTGCCTGCACTGATTGGAGCATCTTTGAACAGCAGAACCTGGACTCCTACACAGAGTCTCCTTTTCTGCATCAAATGCTGTGTAGAGAATGTGACCGTCACCAAACACATCCGGGTATTTCCAAACTGCAAACCCTGGATGACCAGTGAAGTCCAGGCTCTGATCAGAGCCCGCAACTCAGCCTTCAAACAGAGGGACAGCTCTGTACAGCACTGCCAGAGCTAACTTAAGGAGAGGTATAAAACTTGCTAAGAACGCCTATAGGAGGAAGGTGGAGGGCTTCCTCTCAAGACAACAACCCCTGATAGATGTGGAGAGACATCCAGGCCTTCAGCAACTACAGGGGCCCTGGGCCCCCTGCATCAGACAGCAGCCTCACTCTGGCAGAGGAGCTTAACAGCTTCTTTGCCCAGTTTGAACACGTCTCTCCCCCCCCCCCCCCCCCCCCCCACAGGTGCACGAGATGAGGAGGTAACTGAGAGCAGTGAACCCCTGCAGAGCTGCTGGTCCAGATGGCATCCCAGGAGCAGTGGTCAAAGCATGTGCAGACCAGCTGGCAGGGATCCTCACCAAGCTGTTCAACCTCTCCCTGACGCCCGCCACCATCCCCTCCTGCCTCAAGGCCTCCACCACCATCCCCATCCCCAAAAGGCTGCAATTAACAGCCTGAACAACTACAGACCCATAGCACTCACGTCTGTAGTCATGAAGTGTTTTGAGCGACTGGTGTCCCAGCACATCAGGGACCGTGTCCCCCCTCCCGCTCCTTTGACCCCCGTCAGTTCACCTACAGGGAGAACCTGTCTACGGAAGACGCCATCACCTCCACTCTCCACAGAGCGCTGAGCCACCTGGAGAACCCAAGTAGCTACATGAGGATGCTCTTTGTGGACTACAGCTCAGCTTTAAACACCATCATCCCGGGCATCCTGATCAACAAACTGCACCTCCTCCAGCCCCCCCCCCCCCCCACCAACTGCTCCTGGATAAAGAACTTTTTCACCAATCTCCCACAGTCAGACTTGGCCCCCACCACTCCTCCACACTGTCCCTCAGCACCCCCGCCCCCAAGGCTGCGTGCTAAGCCCTCTATTGTACTCCCTGTACACCTTTGACTTTATTCCAACCCACCCAACCATCGTCATTGAGAAATACGCAGATGACACCACCTAGGTTGGGCTCATCACTGACGATGATGAGAAGGCGTACAGGGTGGAGACAGGGAATCTGCTGCTGTGGTGCCAAGCAAACAACCTGAAACTAAATGTCCAAAAAACTCATTCTGGACTTCAGGAAGAACAGACAGGACCCCCCCCCCCCAATAAATGGTGACCGCGTGGAAAATGTCCCCGCCTTCAGGTTCCTGGGCACCCACATCTCCTCTGACATCTCCTGGACTGTCAACACCATTGCCCTGGTGAAGAAAGCCCAGCAGCGGCTGCACTTCCTCCGTGTCCTGAGGAAACACAATCTGGACCAGAAGCTGCTGCTGGCCTTCGATCGCTGCTCAGTGGAGAGCGTGCTCACTTTCACTGTCTGGGTGTGTGGTACGCCGGCTCCACGGCTGGTAGCAGGAAAGCTGTGCAGAGGGTCATCAACACCGGCCAAAAAATTATCAGCAGTCCTCCGCCCTCCCTGGAAAACATCTCCAGAGCCTCCTGTCTCAGAAGGATCAAGGCCATCACAGGAGACCCCTCACATCCCGCCCACCACCTATTTGACATGCTTCCCTCTGGATGACGGTTCAGATTGATTAGGTCCCACACCTCCAGACTGACGAACAGTTTCTTCCCCTGGGCCATCCGAACTGCAAACAGTCAGCGGTCCCACCCTCCTTCCTCTGAACACTCACATGCACAGAACTGAGGACCTTTTAATTGTCACTATGACTCACCTGTCTTTGCACTCCTCACTTTCATGTACATTGACCCAGCCGTGAAATCACTACTGTACCTTTTTTTTTCCATAATCCTTGGGCCATTTTACTCTATTATGTGTTCTGCACTCCGCACTCCTATGTACATAGTTCCTCCCGCGAAGCCACTACCGTACCTGTGTATATACCAATGGGCTATTTGTTATTTTTACTTTTACCTCTATTTCAGTCGCATGGTTAATCGTGTGTTCTGTAACTGTTTTATTTCAAATTCTTCTCACTTACTTTAATGCGCAGTAGCCTGGTGGAGCACCCACAATTTCGTTGTCCTGTACAACTGTACAATGACAATAACCCTAACCCCTATTCTATTCTATTCTTTCATTTAATAAGGGAAAAAGCTATCCAAACTTATCTGGCCCTATGTGAAAAAAAGTAATTGCCCCCCAAAATTACTAACTGGTTTTGCCCCTCTTGGAGGCAACAATTGCTATCAGGTGTTTGCAATAATTGGCAATGAGTCTTTTACATCACTGTTGAGGAAGTTTGGCTCACTCTTCTTTGCAGAATTGTTTTAATTCAGTCACACTGGAGGACTTGAGGTCATGAACTGATGGCCGGACATTCTCCTTCAGGATTTTCTGGTAAAGAGCAGAATTCATGGTCCCATCAATTACGGCAAGTCATCCGGGTCCTGGAGCAGCAAAGCAGCCCCAGACCATCACACTGTCACCAACATGTTTGATTGTTGGTATGGTGTTGTTTTTATGAAATGCTGTGTTAGTTTTATGTCAGATGTAATGGGATGCATGCCTTCCAAAAAGTTCAGCTGTTGTTTTTATATATTTCCCCATTTGGTATCATCAAGATGTTTTGTGGCAAATGCGAGACAAACCTTTGTGTTCTTTTTGGTCAGCAATGGTTTTGGCCTTGGAATTCTCCCATGGATGCCATTTTTGCCCAGTCTCTTTATTATTGAATCATTCAAGATTCAAAGATTTTACTGTCAGTACTACCATACGTGCAGGACGTTTCTCACTCTCTTCATTGGTGTGCATAATATAAAAAGAAAAGGAATAAGGCTGAAAAAAAAGAAAAGAAAACAACAACAGCAGCAGTCTATACGGTAATGCAACCCATGGTGCCAATGGCAACAAGAACGACCCAGACCTCCATAGAGATAAACGATTATCGATGATCAACCCAGCAATCCTATATACAGACAGCTAGAGATGAATACCCGTTGTTGCAGTTCAATGCGGTAGTGTAGGTACATATAGTAACAGATAGGATTGCGCGTGATCAGTATTGCAGTCACAGACAGACAGCAGCAGATATGGCATTTGTGCAAATGGCTGCGGTTAATGTGCAGAGACATACAGCAGCAAAAGTACAACAAAACAACAGTATTAGGTGTGCCAGTCTTTCTGTGCCACAGCTGAGATAGTTAGTGGGCAGGTAATTGTGCTACCGTCTGGGGAGGGGGCGGGGTGAGTGAAAAGAGTTCAGGGTCCTGATGGCCTGATGAACGAAGCTATTAAGCAGTTTTGTGGAGCGGGCCCGGAGGCTTCGGTACCTTTTCCCCGAGGGCAGGGGCCTGAAGAGGGAGTGTAAGGGGTGGGAGGTGTCGCCTGTGATGCTGATGGCTCTGCGGGAGAGGTGGGTGGGGAAGATGTCTGAGAGGAGGGGCAGAGGGGCACCAATGATCTTGCTGGCTGCTTCCACTGTGCGTTGTAGTGTCTTCCAGCAGGTGGCAGTGCAGCTTCCATATCACACCGTGATGCAGCTGGTGAGGATGCTCTCAATGGTGCCCCGGTAGAAAGAACACATGATGGGGGGTGGGACTTGTGCTCTCCTCAGTTTGCGGAGGAAATGGAGGTGAGTTTGGGCTTTCTTGGCCAGTAATGTGGTGTTGTTGGACCAGGAGAGGTCCTCAGAGATGTGGACCCCTGGGAACTTGGTGCCACTCACCCTCTCCACAGCTGCACTATTGATGATCGGAGGGGGGTGCTGTGTGTGACCCCTCCTGAAGTCAACCACAATTTCCTTGGTTTTCCTATGTTCTGGAAGAGGTTATTGTCTTTACACCATTGGATCAGTTGGTTCACCTCATTTCTGTAGTTGGCCTTGTCGTTGTTGGTGATGAGGCCCACCACCATCGTGTCATCCGCAGATTTGATGATGTGGTTGGTGTTGTAGGTTGGTACGCAGTCATGGGTCAGCAGGGTGAAGAGTAGCGGGCTGAGCATGCACCCTTTCGGGGCCCCTGTGCTCAGTTTGACTGGTATTATGGTGGCAGTTTTGAAGCATGTGGGGACAACAGCTTGAGACAGGGAGATGTTGAAGATGTCAGCCAGGACTTTCTTAAGCTCCTCTGCACAGTCTTTCAGGACGCGACCTGGTATGTTGTCTGGACCAGCTGCCTTGTGTGGGTTGATCCAGCAGAGGGTCCTCTTCACGCTAGCCGGATCCAGACTCATGGCCTGCTCATCTGGAGGAGGAGTGGTCTTCTGTGCTGATGTGTTGTTTTGTGCTTCAAATCGGCCAAAGAAGTCATTTAGGTTGTTGAGCAGTGTGATGTCACTCGTACAGGTCTGAGGTGGAGGTTTATAGTTGGAGAGGGTCTGTATGCCACACCAGAGAGAACGTGCATCTCTGGTGTTGCTGAAGTGTCCAGATATCTTCTTGCTGTACTGTCGTTTTGCCTCCTTAATACCACGGGACAGGTTGGCCCTAGCTGTTGTTAGTCCTGCAGTGTCGCCAGCCCTGAAGGCTGTGTCCTGAGCCCTCAGGAGTCTGTAGACCTCTGCTGTCATCCATAGCTTCTAGTTAGCACAAACAGTGATGGTCTTGCAGTGAGTGGCATCATCAATGCATTTGGCTATGTATGCCACAACAACCTCAGTGTACTCCTCTAGGTTTGTGTGTCTATTGTGGTTGACTGCGTGCTTGAAAGTGTCCCAGTCTGTGGTGCTGAAGCAGTCTTTCAGAGCATCAGAGGCCCCCTCTGGCCACACACGTACCTGCTTTTTTGTTGGTCTGATGGCTTTCGCTCTGGGTTTGTATGCTGGCCTTAACAGGATGGTGATGTGATCAGAGAGACCCGGGGGGGGGGGGGGTCTGTATGCATTCTTATGAGTTGTGTACATCAGATCCAGCAGATTGTCTCCTCTTGTTGCAAAGTTTACATGTTGATATAGGTTTGGCTGGAGGGCCTTAAAATCTGCGTGGTTGAAGTCTCCGCTGTGATGAGAAATTCATTTGGATGCACTGTTTGTGTCTCACTTATAGCCTGATAGAGTTCTTTCAGTGCTTCCCTCCTCTTGCCGATGCCGGTGGGTGGGACATACACAGCATACCTGCCAACTACTCTGGTTTTGCCGTAATGGTTCCGGTTTTCAAGACCCCATTCCGGGTTACGGCTTTATTAACCAAAATTACGGTTTTTCACTAAAAATTCAGTCAAAGATTTTAAATCGTAAAAAAAACACGAAAGCAATTCGAAACACGAGATCGCTAGGAATCGTATCTAAATTTAGAACAGAGCAACACGTGATGGCGGCCGGGATGGTCACACTTTTTCAGTGCTGAGACAAAGTTGCTGATTTTACCACGAAAATAACTAACCAACAGCGAATATTGGATCAACATTTGTGACGCACACGCACAGGCTGAATTTCCACCTTGGTTGAACCAGCTTTTGAAGTAGAAATACCCCTTTATTCGCCTTTCACCGTGCTCTGTGAGTAAACTGAGTAGCGTTTCTTTTCGTGGTTCGCTGCTACGCTTTAGCTGAAGCATTTGCTAAGCTAACGCTATCGCTATTGAGGGTATTGAGGTTTCTATTCTCGCGCGAAATCCCGGAGAGGCGTGCGTACATGGCGAGATGTAAACACGATGTAAACTGCTGCAGATGTTCGCACGTCTGCACTTCAACCCTGGCAAATGGACCATGGATTCGACATCTAAAGGGAGAATACATTTTATATAATGCCTAAGATTCTGAAGAACATGTGCTGTGTAATTGCAAGCCTTGTCATGCTTGGTGTATCATGTAAACACATAAAATATCAGAGCGATTTTGCCGTCATTTACGCACGTGTGTTATAGAGTGCTAGTATACCCTGCTGATATTTCTAGTCTTCTAGTTACCTCCGCCAAGGAGGTTATGTGATCATCAGCGTTGGTTTGTCTGTTTCTTTGTTAGCAAGATAACTCAAAAAGTTATGGACGGATTTTCATGAAATTTTCACAGATTGTCAGAAATGGGGTATCCTACAGATGATTAGATTTTGGTGGTGATCCGGATCACCATCTGGATCCAGGAATTTTTTAAAGGATTCTTTTTTTTTTTCTTTTTTTTATTTAACATTGCGAGATAGGGCCATTTTCAGTATTTTATTTATGATGTTAAACACTGTATGGGGGGAACTGTGGCGCTTGGCGGAGATCTGCGCTCTCCGAGTGCTTTTCTAGTATTCATAATACATCACATCTGGCCTATTCGAAGTTCTATGCAGTGTTAAGATAGTCTTTTGAATGCAAATTTAATGAATGAATGAATCTTTATTTCGGATAGATTAAAAGTAAAGATTAAAAAGAAACAGAATAATATAACAAAGGCGAAAAAATCCAACAAGGTCAAATTAAACAAGAACTCCTCTGATTATACAGTTCAACATAAGTCATCTGAAATGGGTGATGGCTGAAGCCGCAGCTTATATTGCCCACCCATATTCCATCCAAGAATTCAAAAGAAAAACAAAACAAGAGCGATTACAATTCAGAACAAAGCTAAGACAAAATGTGACAAAAAAAAAAAACTAAGTAACAACACAACACAGACTGGATATGACAATCCTTATGTGATTTTACATGTCATCTTGTATATGTTTGGAGTATTTCTTCCTTTAGTTTTTGTTTAAATTGTCCAAGCGTTGTACATGATTTTAATTCAGGTCCAAAATCGTTCCATAATCTGACTCCTTGCACTGAAACACAGTGTTGCTTGGTGGTAGTTCTCACTGAAGGTTTTTGAAATATACATGTTCCTCTGAAATGATATTGTTTCTCCCTTATTTGGAACAACTTTTGGATATTTGCGGGCAGTGATAAATTCTTAGCTTTAAACATTATTACTGCAGTTTTAAAGTCAACCAGATCTTTCAACTTGAGAGCTTTTAATTTAAGAAAAAGTGGGTTTGTTGGTTCCCTGTAAGCAGCTTTGTTTATTATTCTAATAGCTCTCTTCTGCAGCATAAAGACTGGATATATGTTTGTTTTATATGTATTTCCCCATACTTCAGTACAATATGTCATGTATGGGAGTATTAATGAATGATACAAAGTATATAATGTGGGTTGATTCAGCAAATATTTCGCTCTGTGTAGTATTGCAATTGATTTAGATATTTTACCTTATATAATTAATATGTGACTTCTATGTCAAATGCTAATATTTGTTTGACACTGCGGCCCCTGGACCCCGGCTAGCTACTAGGCTTTTCAGGTTTGAAAGTTGAAGAAATATGAGGTTGTTAGCTACATTTAACTAGATTTAATGCTAATATTTGTTTGGCAAATATTAGCATTATTATTATTAGCATTAGCATTATTAGCAGTAGCATTAGCATCGGCCCCTGGACCCCGGCTAGCTACTAGGCTTTTCAGGTTTGAAAAGTTGGCAGGTATGACACAGCGACAAGTAGAACAGATAAAATTTCTCTAGGCATGTAAAAGCGTCTGCACTTGATGATCATAAACTCCACTAAAGGAGAACAATGTCTGTGAACAACAACAGAATCATGGCACCAGGCATCACTGATGTACACACACACACGCCTCCTCCCCGGGTTTTCCCTCCTACCGTTAGCACTCTGTCACTACATAGCATGTTAGCTCAGCTAGCTGAATGAGTCTAGTATATTCTCATTTAACCATGTTTCCGTAAAGATAAAAATACAGCAGTTCCATGCATCGCGTTGTGTTGATCTCAGGAGCTGTATGTGGTCTATTTTGTTGTCAAGTGAGCTTACGTTTGCCAGGATGAGAGAATGGATCGGGAGTCTGTGAGGGCTAGTGGTTAGCTTCGTTCGGATACCTCCACATTTACTTGTCTTTTGACTCCGCTCACACCGTCTATGGCGTCTCCATCTGGTATGGGGCACGGCAGTCGAGTCCGAGGATCTGGAGGGCTGGTGGAGAATACCCAGGCCACGGAGGTCCTCTCTAATGCTCTGATCCAAGATGTAATCTTTGGTCATATTTCTTATCTCCAGAAGGCTGTGGTGACTGTATCTTGTGTGCAGCATCGTATATGTACATTAAACAATTTAACAACATTCAGTAGCACAAAAAAATACAAAGAATAGAGAAAAAAAAAACGAAGAGAGAAGAGAGGCCACTGCATGTTTATGTGCCATTCTGGACTCAGACCTAGCGCATGAACACGCAGGTTCATGCGCTAGGTCTGAGTCCAGAATCACACCCAGATTTCTGGCTTGGCTGTTGGTTTTTAGCATCATTGATTGAAGCTGAGTAATAACTTTGAGGCTTTCTTCTTTGGCTCCCAAAACTATTATTTCAGTTTTGTCTTCGTTTAACTGAAGAAAAGTCTGGCACATTCACTCTTTAATTTCACCAATGCATTTGATCAAGGTGTTCCTCCCACTTATTACTGTAGATGACCACATCATCTAAATACACTGCACAGCCCTTTAAACCGGACACAACCCAGTTCATCAAACGCTGAAACATTGCTGGTGTGTTTCGTAGTCTAAATGGAACCACAGTTTAAGAGTACAGCCCAGTGGGTGTAATAAATGCACTCACCTCACATGCCCTTTCAGTTAGTGGTACTTGCTAATAACCTTTCAATAGATCTAATGTGCTGGCATGCATTGCTGAGCCCACCTGATCTACACAATCTTCCATTCTAGGAAGTGGAAACGAATCAGGCTGAGTAACACTATTAAGTTTTCTGTAGTCAGTACATGGCCTAAAGTTACCATCAGGTTTCTTGACAAGAAGGCACAGTGAGGCCTGACAGGAACTGGAAGGAGTGGTGATGGTATTCTGTAACATATATTCGACCTCCTTTTGTAGAAGCGCACACTTCTCAGCACCCACTCTATAGAACCAGTGGCAAATGGGTTTAGCCTCCCTCACATCCACGTCATGTTTAATCAGATGGGTTTGAGTTGGAGTATCTGAAAATAGAGCAGGATAACTTTTAATCAAAGAAATTAATTCCCTGCTCTTACAATCCCCCAAGTGCTCAAACAACCTGACAAGTCTTGAAGAATCTCTGAGTTATTTAATCGACCCTCCACATTGCATCACCAGGCATAAAGTCTTCCTTCCCCACATCGGGTACCCCCACATTGGTGGAAAGTACTGCACCTGTATGAGCAACAAGAACAGGTTTAATACCTTGAGACATTTGAGACTCATATTGTGTCTCTTGAGAATGCCCATAGTAGGCTTTTAGAAGATTTACATGAAAAACTCTACAAGGCTGACGGCGACTTGGCATTTCAACCACATTATTTTGCTCAGACAACTGTTCTTTTACTGTGTAGGGACCCTCAAACTTTGCCTTAAAAGGTGATCCAACAAGGGGCAACAGAGCCAACACCTGGTCACCTACAGTAAACTCTCTGGTGCAATAAGCCTGCAGCGTAGATTTCAACTTTTGATAGAAACGCTCCAAGGCTCCCTGGCTCTGTGCATGATAGGCTGAAGATTAATTGTGTTTGATATGAAGCTGTTTTAAAACTTGAGCAAATGTGTGGGAAGTGAAATTGGTGCCCTGGGGTCTCATGTACAAAGACTTGCGTGGATTTCCTACTGAAAGATGACATGTTTAAATCAAGAAAACGTCGTAAGCAAAAAAAAAAAAAAATCCAGATGTATGAAACGGTCTGTACGCAGGAATCCAAGCACATTTCCTTTGTACATTCCGATCTGCTTGAAATTAAACGCAAGTGAGGAAATACCTGACTCCTCCCTTGACACAGCTCCATTTGAATATGCAATTAGATGCAGATTTTAAGGCCCTCCTACCACTTATAAGATTAGTTTATTGTTTCATTTATTCAGACAGGGATAAGAAGGAGAAGTTTAACTTTGACATATTTAGACTGACATCTGCAGTCGTCCTCAGAAGCGTCAGCTGATCGCTATAATTTGAAGTGTGTATAGCTCAGTGGTTATAGTGCCAGATTTCAAAGCAAAAGTTGCAGGTATGAGACCAGCTGCGACCCCTTTTAGGGACCACCATGGAAATAAGTGTGCACTTTCTTGTGCCATCCCATTGTTTTTAGATGTATGTTGTATCTTTTATGCAATGTTATTTTAAATGATGAATCAATCAATCAATCAGTCAATCAATCAATCAATTTGTGACCAGCCAGGTCGATCAGCTGGTTGAATAAAGGAAAACGGCCACGAAAAAGAAGACAATATGAACCTTAGTGGGCAGCCACAGTCACCTTTCAGTTGGAAGCAGATAATATTAGAATTGACAAGTGTATGGCTGTGTTGTGAGACATGTATATGTTGGACACTGCATATGTGATTTAACCACGATGAAGGAGAGCCAGCCCCCTGCGGTGCGGAGCCACAGAGCCTGGACCCCCTGCGGAGGACAGGGGACAGAAGACTTCCTGACCACTGAGGCTCGAGAGGAGAGAAGGGGGAGTTATGTAAATAAAAGGCTAATGAATGTGAATAAAGAGATTTTGAGAGAGATGTGTGATTTCCCCCGCGAGGGAAATGGTTTGATGTCAGAATGTTTAAATGAGAGAACTTTGGTGTGTTCACCCTCTTTGTTCGCTGCTCAGGAATGAGAGCAGACAGTGGAATGATTACTTGAATAAACTGGAATGAAAGGCAATTCGGTTTCGTTATTCAAGTCTCCCCACATTGGTGACTGACGACGTTGAGAATGAACGAAGAAATTCTCAGGGTCCCGGACTCACAGCGCTCAGAGCTGGCGAGCGCAGTGGCCGTTAAGCTGCCTGATTTCTGGCAGGATAACCCACGGTCGTGGTTTCTGCAAGCAGAGTCGCAGTTCGCGCTCGCAGGAGTAACGGTGGATGACACTAAGTTCCACCATGTCATCGCTAAACTGGACAACAGCACAGCTCGGTGCGTGCAAACCTTGGTGGAGCAGCCACCCGCGACTGACAGGTACGGCAAGCTGAAATCCACCCTCATCAAGTTTTTCACCCCCTCGGCTGAAGTGAGGGCGAGGAGGATCCTGTCTTTGCTAGACCAAGGTGGACACAGGCCGAGCGCCCTGATGGAGGAGATGATACAGCTGAGAGGGTTGGATAACGATGATTTCATTTTTCAGTTCATCTTCCTCTCCAACCTCCCGGCGCATGCGAGAAGCACGCTGGCCGGCAAAAAGTGTCACACCCTGGAGGAGTTCCGGGAGCTGGCCCAGGAGGCAGATGGGATCCTGGACGCCTGCGGCGGGCAAGCAACCACAGCGGCGACCCGAGACAGCGGGGAGCCAGAGGCGGCAGAACCAGACTGGCCGACGACGGCGGCAACACGGCCGCGACGAGGTGGAGCCAATAGCCCGGCGGCAGAGGCGCGGGCACGACACAGCGGAGGAGAAGATCTCTGCTTTTACCATCGGAGGTTTGCAGAGAAGGCACGCAGGTGTGTGCCGCCCTGCATCTTCAGGAGTTCGGGAAACGGCAAGACCGGGGGTCGCTAGCAGCTTCGACCCTCGGAGAACGCAACAAGCTGCTCTACATCACGGATGCGCGCTCCGGACGAGAGTTCCTCATCGACACCGGAGCACAAGTGAGCTTCATCACCCCAACATACGCGGACCGGGTGGCTGGACCCCACGGTAGCGGAGCTACAGCGGCAAATGGCTCGAACATCAACACCTACGGGAGAAGGACCTTGCCTTTGTGCTTACATGGCCGCACATATGAATGGACTTTTGTAATAGCGGCGGTGAGTTTCAACATGTTGGGCGCGGATTTTCTGTGTTCACACAATCTGTTAGTGGATCTTGCTAATAGACGGCTGGTAAATGCACTCTCTTTTTACTCTCTCCCCTGTTCAGCTCGAGTGTCCCCGCCACCAGTACAGACCCACGTCGCTACAGCAGGTGGTAAGTTTCACACACTCCTCACCCAATTTCCAGCGCTCACTGTGCCCACTTTTTCAGCGACGGTCGCGAAGCACGGGGTGAAACACTTTATCCCCACTTCTGGTCCTCCCGTGTTTGCAAAAGCTCGGCGCTTGGATGCAGTTAAGCTCGCCATTGCGCGCGAGGAGTTCGCCAGCCTGGAGAGGCTGGGCATCGTTCGTAGGTCGAAGAGCCCGTGGGCTTCGCCGCTGCACATGGTACCGAAAGCCGATGGCTCCTGGAGACCGTGCGGGGATTACCGCAGGCTAAACAACGCTACGGCGCACGATCGTTATCCCATCCCGCCCATTCAGGATTTTTCGGTGCACCTGGAGGGGGCGCGCATTTTTTCAAAGATTGATCTAGTTCGCGGCTATCACCAAGTCCCGGTCCAACCGGAGGACATTCCTAAAACAGCGGTAATAACCCCGTTCGGACTTTTCGAATTTTTACGCATGCCGTTTGGTCTCAAAGGGGCGGCGCAAACATTTCAGCGGATGATGGATGCCGTGTTATGCGATCTCCCTTTCGTGTTTGTGTACCTCGACGACATTTTGGTCGCGAGTACTTCAGAGGACGAACACGAAACGCACCTCACAGCAGTTTTTAGGAGGCTGGGAGAGCACGGCTTAATAGTTAACCCAGCCAAGTGCCAGTTCGGCGTCGAGCGGATCGATTTTTTGGGTCACCGCGTCTCCCCGGAGGGAGCGGTTCCGTTACCAGAGAAAGTACGCGCGGTAGCGGATTTTCCCCGTCCACAAACGGTCAAATCACTACAGGAATTCTTGGGGATGGTGAATTTTTATAACCGATTCCTGCTCCACGCAGCTCAAATCATGCAACCGTTATATGCCGCGCTCAAAAAAACAAAAACCGACCCAGGCGGTCGAATGGTCCCCGGAGCGGGAGCGCGCGTTCACAGAGGTTAAAAAAGCCTTGGCTGACGCTGCGCTCCTGGCCCACCCAGACCCTGCAGCACGTATCGTGCTGACGACAGATGCTTCAGATTTAGCCATAGGGGCCGTTATTGAGCAACAGGTAGCCGGAGTTTGGCAGCCTTTGGCTTTCTTTAGCAAATCTTTAAGCGCGGCTGAACGAAAATACAGCGCGTTTGACAGAGAACTGTTGGCGCTGCATTTGGCTATTCGTCATTTCCAGTTCTGGCTGGAAGGACGGTGCTTCACCGCTTATGTGGACCACAAGCCGCTCACATACGCCATGGCCAAAACTTCAGACCCGTGGTCCGGCAGGCAGCAGAGGCAGCTGGCCACAATCTCGGAATTTACCACTGACATTAGGCACGTCGCGGGCAAATTCAATGTAGTAGCGGATTGTCTCTCACGCGCGTTCACGACCCCAACACGCGCAGAGGCAGAACGGGCCACCGTGACCGCGCCGCAGGAGAGCGGCACGGTGGCGCGCGCAGCCCCGGTGCACGTGGGTATAGATTACGCAGCCATGGCAGCGGACCAGGGGGCGGACGCAGACGTGCGCGCGCTCCAGTCTGGACCAACAGGGTTGAGGCTGGAGAGCAAGTGTTTACAAACCGGTATGCCCCCCCTGATCTGCGACATGTGGACGGGGCGCCCGCGTCCGGTGGTTCCGGCCACGCGGCGCCGCCGTGTTTTTGACTCGGTCCACTCACTGGCGCACCCGGGGGTGCGCGCGTCGGTGAAACTAGTGGCGGAAAAGTTTGTTTGGCCGTGCCTGCGCAAGCACGTGCAGGAATGGGCAAAAACCTGCATTTCCTGTCAACGGGCCAAAATTCACAGGCACACAAGAGCCCCGTTAGAACCGTTCCGCATTCCGGCCAGAAGGTTCGACCATGTGCACGTCGACCTTGTGGGCCCCCTACCGGCATCACAGGGGTTCACGTATCTTTTGACAATGGTGGACCGCACCACACGTTGGCCGGAAGTGGTCCCACTTGCGACGACCACGGCCACGGAGGTGGCTCGCGTTTTTTTAACGGCTTGGGTGGCGCGCTTCGGGGTTCCGTCGGACATTACGTCCGATAGAGGACCGCAATTCATCTCTGAGCTGTGGTCAGCGATGGCCAACGGCTTAGGAGCCAAAATTCACCGCACTACGGCTTACCACCCTCAGGCCAATGGTTTATGCGAGCGTTTTCATAGGTCTTTGAAGGCAGCACTCAGAGCGTCGCTCACGGATGCAGATTGGGTGAATAAACTTCCATGGGTTTTATTAGGGTTGCGTTCTGCGCCTAAAGAGGACTTAGACGCCTCCCCAGCGGAGCTGGTATTCGCACAAACTCTGAGGCTGCCGGGCGAGTTTTTACCAGAGCACCCAGAGCCCCCACCTCTCTCGGCTCTGGGACCGTTAGTCGGCACGGGGGCAGACACGCTCCCGGGTCCGGTTCATCACGCTTTTCCACGAGTTTTCGTCCCCAAGGCTTTGAAAAATGCCGATTTCATTTTTGTCAGGCGCGAAGCCCTTAAAGCAATGCTCAAACCACCTTACGAAGGGCCATTTCGAGTGCTGGAGGCAGGTGATAAGCAATTTGTGCTAGATTTTGGAGACAGAAAAGAGACAGTCAGTATTGACAGACTAAAACCTGCTTTTGTCATGAAGGACGTGTCTGTACCGGTCGCAGTGGCGCCTCGACGAGGCAGGCCCCCGCAGGGGGCAATTAATCACTCTCTTCCTCAGTCAACAGACCCGAAGCAGAAACGCACCGCAGGCAAGGCGGGGCCAACGCACAGCAGATTCGGCAGACGGCTGAAGCCCAAGCGGCGCACAGACTGAATGTTGGTGTTGATTATTCAGTAGTGAGTAAGGTGCTATTAAATTTTAGGAATTAGTCTGTTCTTCATCGTTTGGGGGGGGTTATATGGCTGTGTTGTGAGACATGTATATGTTGGACACTGCATATGTGATTTAACCACGATGAAGGAGAGCCAGCCCCCTGCAGTGCGGAGCCACAGAGCCTGGACCCCCTGCGGAGGACAGGGGACAGAAGACTTCCTGACCACTGAGGCTCGAGAGGAGAGAAGGGGGAGTTATGTAAATAAAAGGCTAATGAATGTGAATAAAGAGATTTTGAGAGAGATGTGTGATTTCCCCCGCGAGGGAAATGGTTTGATGTCAGAATGTTTAAATGAGAGAACTTTGGTGTGTTCACCCTCTTTGTTCGCTGCTCAGGAATGAGAGCAGACAGTGGAATGATTACTTGAATAAACTGGAATGAAAGGCAATTCGGTTTCGTTATTCAAGTCTCCCCACAAAGTGCATATTTTATGTCCAAAATTGCAAATCTCATCCTTTATAGTTATATACAACTTACATGGATTACACACACACACTATTATAAATGAATTTAGTGCACCAGGGAATGGATGAGACTGTTGCATTTCAAACTTTAAGCATGTGTTTATTGACGTAACTACTGTACACACAGAGGCAGTTGGGGGCTTGGTAGAATGCTGTCAAACTGTAGTTTAATCAGCAAAAAAAGAAAGTCACTTCCTCAAATCACTGAGTTGTAATGAAACCTTGAAGACAGGATGATATTTGCGGGTGCACAGGCGCATTCCACAAGGACTACCCGTGGAAACCTAAACCAGCTGACAAGCCAGTCATCATCCTGAGCCAGAAAATCTTGTCTCTAAAATACCCTTTCTCTTCTCACTGCACGAATTGCAATATCCTCTAATCCTCTGTTGTTAGAGGCATTTTCAGCACTTCTTTGCCCTTGCTTTTATATCCACTCATCTAATTGCGCACACTTGGATGTTTGTTCATCATGTGTCTCTGGTGTGTGCAATCGTTTTCACGTCATTATCAGTCTCCCAACATCACCTCTAAGTGTTGCCCAGAGACCAATAACAGTAGAAACTTACGTACACCTTGATACATCTGAAATTTTCTGTGGAAAAGGACATACGCCATGTTTTTGTGCGTAAGAACCCTTTGTACATGAGGCCCCTGATCACTCTGTACAACTTTGGGTATACCAAACACTGACATAAACTGGGTTAAAGCCTTGAGTACTGACCTGGCTGTGATAATACGAAGTGGATACGCAGCTGGATAACATGTTTTCTGATACATCACTGTAAACAAATATGTACACCCAGATTTTGACTTGGGTAAAGGCCCAGCACAATCAATTATTAAATATTCAAAAGGCTGACTGTCTGCCTGAATGGGACAAAGTGGAGCTGGACTAATCACCTGATTTGGTTTACCAGTAATTGGTATGCATGACACATTTTGACGTAGTTTGAAATGCCATGCCTTAACTTTGGCCAGAAAGTGTTTCAGAGCATGACTGTATGTTTTACGCACTCCCAAATGACCAGCAACATTGTCATGGGCTACTCTCATTGCAACCTATTGGAACTTTTGTGGCAATACTATCTGCAATATGGGCTCCACACCAAAATGTTCTCCACAAGGGACCCATTTTCCTAACAGCAAACCATCCTGAACGAAATACCCTTTGGCCAAGCTATCAATCCTATGTTTTGATTGGACCAGATCCCTTAATGGTTATAATGATGGATCTGACTTCTGCTCTTGTGCCAAATCATGTTGCAACACAGACAGAAGTTCTTCTGGGAGCTGCAATTTACAGAATCTACCCTGGTTACCAGTTTGCTCAGGTTCAGACACAGGCTGGAAACACCTCAGAACTCGTTTGATTATCTGGCACAGATTCCTGCAAAACAGAAGAGGGCAGCTGTGTTATAATGTTCAGGGTGTCCTTTCTACAAATAAGGCCATCAGCCAAATGATTTCCCAGAATAAAATCAACCCCATCCACTGGTAACTAAGGAAGTATTGCCACAGACACTTCACCCTGCACCAAATCTGAGGCTAATTTAATCCAGTGCAAAGGTGCAGACATTATTTTCAAACCCATCCCTCCAATTTGAACAATTTCACCAGTGTCTGAGTTAGCAGAAAACAGCAACACGGACTGTCTGATGAAAGAGTCTAAAGCACCCGTGTCTCTCAGAATCTTAATAAGGATTGTTGTATTGCTCCCAATAAGTGAGACCCAACCATTAGACACAAACGGAGGATAACAACACTATGCTGTAAGCAAGAATCCATAGTATTCAGGCCCAACATGAAATCTATTCTAATAGGAGGAGCTAATGCAGCCGATTTCTCATGTGAAATGCTGACATGAGGTTTTGACTTTTATTTCAAACTTGGACAATTTATTTTCCAATGACCTTGACAATGACAATAATCACAGACTTTGGATACTTCAAATTTACTTGTGTCATCTCTAGTTGATTTAACAGGCTCTAGATCTAGCCTAGGCTTAAACATCCTAGGGTATGAAACCCCCTTCTGATCATGTACCTCCCCAGGCCATTTATGAGTTAAGACATACAGTAGTCATCAGCTAAAGCAGCAGCACCACTGGGAGTTATTTCCTTGTGTTCACTGATGAATGTAACAATTGAAGGTGGCATTGTCATGGGGGAGATGTTCCGATGAACATGCCCCACCCTTTAAGTTGCATTTTTATTATTTATCACTATTCTACCACATATTCTCCCAGTTTTTGTTTTGTTTTGTGGTGTTCTGATTTCATTCATTATCTCTTCTTGGTTCTTAGGTTTGCTTTTATTTTGAAGTACTCCCGGATTTGTTCTGCCCAGTTTTGTTGTTGTAGTTTCATTTCCTGTTCTATGTATGATCTGCTGTTTTACTTTTAGTCCCTTAATCATTCTCAGCTGTCTTGTGTTAAATGTGCTAATTACTTACTCCCTATTTAAGCTGTCATTTTCTGTTGCTCATTGTTGGGACATTGCAGTATTTCCCTCCCGTCCATCCTCATCATTTGTTTGCATTTATTTTTCTCCTGTTATTAAACATCTTGCACTAAAGTCAGTCTTGCCTGAAGGAGTTGATTATTCCTCTTCTGCTGGAGGTTGTTTCTGACAGGCATAGAGTTTTTCAGCTGTTCCAGAATGATTAGATAAGATAAGATAAGATAAGCCTTTATTAGTCCCACAACGGGGAAATTCCAGGATTGCAACAGCACAGGGATAGCAACACTCAGAGCAACAATCAGAAGGCAAGAAAAAAAAAAAAAAACAAGCAAGCAAGAGCAGCTAATATACATATGTACATATTACTATAAAATATATATATATATACACACACACACACACAGACACACAGTGCAGAGCATTGTAGCTGGATGGAATAAATATATGAATATATGAACACACAGTGCAGAGCATTGTAGCTAGATGGAATAAATATGTAAATATATAAACACCCACAGTACGGAGCATTGCAGCTAGGTGGAATAAATATGCAAGTATATAAACACACACAGTGCGGAGCAATGTAGCTAGATGGAATAATATGTAGATATATAAAAACACAGTGCGGAGCATTGTAGCTAGATGGAATAAATATATAGATATATAAATATAAACACACCCAGTGCTGAGCATTGTAGCTAGATGGAATAAATATATAGATATATAAATATAAACACACCCAGTGCAGAGCATTGTAGCTAGATGGAATAAATATGTAAATATATAAACACACACAGTGCAGAGCATTGTTGCTAGGTGGGATGAAACAGCATAACCGTCTATTTAGTTATCCTACATGGTATGATTATGTGCCCATACATATTCTCACCCTCCATAGCGACCGGTATGTTCCTAGTTGTATGCCGGAGAGGACCATTGTGTACCATTGTGTACCATTGTGACCATTGTGTACCATTGTATCACCATCTGTGATTACACAGACTATCAAAATCAGTTACAGTTGATGCTGAACACCATCTTTTAAAGTGGCAAGAAAGGTCTCTGGCAAACTCCACATAGGTCTGATTAGTAGTTTTCCTCCAGGACCAAAACCGTTGTCTGTTTGCCTCTTGCACCAGTTCATATGCTTTAGGAATGGCTGTCTTCACCTTTGAGTAGTCTCTAGATTCTTGGTTAGGAAACTTGATCCCGTGATTAGGTCTTGAACACCATGCCCTGCCTTCAGCATGGTGTGTATAAGTAGTACACAAAACAATCCGGCACACCCGTGAATAATCAGTAATCAGGAAAATAAAATACAACCATGAATACTTAAACAAAACCAACTACATAAACACAGAAATAAACAAAAGACACTGTCAAAACAAAAGCCCAAACTCAAAACCAAGATCAAGACAGAAATAATACAATGCATAACCATGGTAACAATAATAAAGACAACCAAAAAAGACTCAAAAACAACTCAAGCTGAGCCAATCATGACAGTAATTCTCAAAACATAATCCAAGGCCCATGTCCCGATCCTGACAGTACCCCCCTCTTAAGTGGCGGATACCAGATGTCCCTGAAACAACAAAATATCACCCACTCAGGGTGGGTGGTGGGGGCACGAGGACAGGTGGGCCGAAACAATCCGTCCCCCCCCCCCCACATAGTCCAAGACAAAGAAACAGTTTGTCAGGGGCCAACCAGAGTCCATGAGCCCCAGTCCAAAGAGCAAGGTGGGTTGGGGAGCTGACCAGAGTCCATGGATCCCCAAGCTAGAGAGCAAGGCTGGTCGGGGGTCCGACCAGAGTCCAGAACCCCCCAGACCAGAGAACACAGTGAGTCAGGGGGCCTCCCAGAGTCCCTGAACCACCAGACCAGAGAACATGATGTGTCGGGGGTCCGATCAGAGTCCATGGACCCCCAGACCAGAGAAAATGGTGAGTCAGGTGGCCTCCCAGAGTTCCTGGGCCACCAGATTGGAGTACACAAAGCTTGAGCACAGAGCTCGTGAGAGAGTAGCTGGGGAGTGCCAACATGAGCCACATTTACCAGTGAATCCATGCTGTCTCACCTGCTTTCTCTTCTCACCGGCTGCTGCCGGTGTCTTCATCAGCCCCCGAAGTGATCACTGAAGGTTGGGCACCGAAATCAGGAGTCTGTGGAGCTGGGGATAGCCCCGCAGGCTGGGAAAGCCCACGATTATTCCCACTGCAGCTTCTAAGAAAAAGAGTGCTCTCTCCAGCGTGTGGGAGGTGCAGGCTTCCTCGATGAGGTCCTTGATGTGGGAAGCTGCCCAGATATACTCCTCATCGAGTCCCATTAGCACAAACTTTAGGTCCGCTGGGTCCATACTAACAATGTTTTACTGTCATGGGAGGATGTCCCTCTGGGGCAGGAAGGCACAACCCATACGCCAGACCGTAGTTTGTGATGTTTTATTGTGAGCATTCAGCCAGAAGGCTGAAGAACACACAGCGCTGGTACGGTGAAACAAACCTCAATAAAAGACACTAAACATAACATAAAACAATAGTTTACAACTTGGCTTCACATAACTAAAAACATGGCAGATAATGCTTGGCTAGGAAACATGATCCCGTGATTAGGTTTTAAACACCATGCCTTGCCCTCAGTGCGACGTGTATAAAGGTGCGTTCATACCAAATGTGAACAGGTGAATTTTTCGCGCTGCATGATTACATTATAAATCAATGTAAACACACCAACATACATGAATAGTGAGATGCATACAGGCGAAGTTGCCTTTCAAACTTCTGCAGCTGTGTTCAACCTGCTGTGGGAATTCCCAAAATAATGTCATACTTAGGTTTACATTGTCTGATCGGGGGCTCACCTGAAAATGTTGTCTCAAGCCTCCAAAACTTCACAGATGATGGGTGTTTACGTTGCTAGCTTGCTAGCTTGCTAGGACGTCTGTGACCAGAAACTGTGGGTAAATATCTCCAAAATCCCAATTCAGCTGAAGAGTTCCCGGTCCTCCTGTCTCCCGGTGAGTGAGTTTCATTTTCAAACTAGTTTAAGATAAGATAAGCCTTTATTAGTCCCACAATGGGGAAATTCCAGGATTGCAACAGCACAGGGATAGCAATACTCAGAGCAATAATTTAGAAGATAAGAAAATAAGAGCAGTGAATATACATACAGTGGGGTAAAAAAGTATTTAGTCCGCCACCAATTGTGCAAGTTCTCCCACTTAAAAGATGAGAGAGGTCTCCAATTTTCATCATAGGTATACCTCAATTATGAGAGACAAAATAAGAAAAAAAAAATCCAGAAAATCAAACTGAAGGATTTTTAATGAATTAATTGGTAAATTCCTCGGTAAAATAAGTATTTGGTCAATAACAAAAGTTCATCTCAATACTTTGTTATATACTCTTTGTTGGCAATGACAGAGGTCAAACGTTTTCTGTAAGTTTTCACAAGGTTTTCACACACTGTTGCTGGTATTTTGGCCCATTCCTCCATGCAGATCTCCTCTACAGCAGTCATGTTTTGGGGCTGTCGCTGGGCAACACACACTTTCAACTCCAAAGATTTTCTATGGGGTTGAGATCTGGAGACTGGCTAGGCCACTCCAGGACCTTGAAATGCTTCTTACAAAGCCACTCCTTCGTTGCCTGGGCGGAGTGTTTGGGATCATTGTCATGCTGAAAGACCCAGCCACGTTTCATCTTCAATGCCCTTGCTGGTGGAAGGAGGTTTTTACTCAAAATCTCACGATACATGGCCCCATTCTTTCCTTTACACGGATCAGTCGTCCTGGTCCCTTTGCAGAAAAACAGCCCCAAAGTTTGATGTTTCCACCCCCATGCTTCACAGTAGGTATGGTGTTCTTTCTCCTCCAAACACGACAAGTTGAGTTTTTACCAAAAAGTTCTATTTTGGTTTCATCTGACCATATGACATTCTCCCAATCCTCTTCTGGATCATCCAAATGCTCTCTAGCAAACTTCAGACGGGCCTAGACATGTACTGGCTTAAGCAGGGGGACACGTCTGGCACTGCAGGATTTGAGTCCCTGGTGGCGTAGTGTGTTTCTGAAGTAGCCTTTGTTACTTTGGCCCCAGCTCTCTGCAGGTCATTCACTAGGTTCCCCCATGTGGTTCTGGGATTTTTGCTCACCGTTCTCATGATAATTTTGACCCCACGGGGTGAGATCTTGCATGGAGCCCCAAATCAAGGGAGATTATCAGTGGTCTTGTATGTCTTCCATTTTCTAATAATTGCTCCCACAGTTGATTTCTTCACATCAAGCTGCTTACCTATTGCAGATTCAGTCTTCCCAGCCTGGTGCAGGGCTACAATTTTGTTTCTGGTGTCCTTTGACAGCTCTTTGGTGTTGGCCATAGTGGAGTTTGGAGTCTGACTGTTTGAGGTTGTGGACAGGTGTCTTTTATACTGATAACGAGTTCAAACAGGTGCCATTAATACAGGTAACGAGTGGAGGACAGAGGAGCCTTTTAAAGAAGAAGTTACAGGTCTGTGAGAGACAGAAATCTTGCTTGTTTGTAGGTGACCAAATACTTATTTTACCAATTAATTCACTAAAAATCCTCCAATGTGATTTTCTGGATTTTTTTTTTCTCATTTTGTCTCTCATAGTTGAGGTATACCTATGATGAAAATTGAAGACCTCGCTCATCTTTTAAGTGGGAGAACTTGCACAATTGGTGGCTGACTAAATACTTTTTTGCCCCACTGTACGTACACATAAATATATAAATATATATACACAGTGCGGAGCATTGTAGCTAAATGGAATAAACAGCATAACCGTCTATTTAGTTACCCTACATGGTATGAATATGTACCCACACATACTGTATTGTCACCCTCCATAGCGACTGATACTGTCCTAGTTGTATACTGGAAGGGACCATTTGTGTAAGTCTGTTGCGTCTTTTGCATTCAATACTATTAGGTCGTCACGTTTTTTTGCTATACAGTCTGACAGCCGTAGGTAGGGAGGACCTGCGAAACCTCTCGGTCGCGCACCTAGGATGATGTAGTCTACTGCTAAATGAGCTCCTCTGTGTTTACTCTGCAATGGTGATACTGTTACTCCAGTGACAGCAGAATCTCATGCTAGCTCGCGGACATGAATACGTGACTGCACAAATTTGCGCATACTCGTGTCTTCCCATTCACTTTGTATGGATTCGCACTGCCCGTTCGCATTTGGTGTGAACACACCTTAAGTAATGCACAAAACAGTCAGGCACACTCATGAATAATCAGTAATCAGGAAAATAAAACACAGCCATGAATACTTAACACCAACTACGTAAACTCGGAAATAAACAAAAGACACTGTCAAAACAAAAGCCCAAACTCAAAACCAAGATCAAGACAGAAATAATACAATACATGACCATGATAGCAATAATAAAGACAACCAAGAAAGACTCAAAAACAACTCAAGGCAAGGTCATGAGCTTTGCCCATATTCTGATCATGATAGTAATTCTCAAAATATAATCCAAGGTGAGAACATGGGCACAGCCCATGTCCCGATCCTGACAGGACCAGTGTCTAAATGGAGGAGAGTGAGGCCTGCAGTTCTTTAGATGCTGTTCTATGTTTTTGTTTCTCATCTGTTCTTGAGTTTCTTTAGATTGTGGCACGATGTGTTGTGTTTTCAGATCTTTGAGATCATTAATATCACAAAGAATTATCTCACTTTATAAGCTGAACAAATCTGTCTTTTGCCTCTGCAAATTGGTTTACTTTGAGTCCATTCACCATCAATTCTAATAACTGTTTCTTGTTCCCAATATGAATTTCTAAGGATTCTCAGGTCTTTGCTGTCAATGCTGACTCCATTTGAAATTTCAAAAAGGTCTGTATATGTGACTTTGTTGAAAGCTTTCGAGTAGACTATGAAAAGAGATCTCTCTGAATTTCTGTGGATCTCCATTATTACCTCCGGCAAGGAGGTCATGTAACCGGGTTGGTTTGCCTGTTTGTCTGTCCATCTGGCTGTTTGTTTGTCTGTTAGCAGGATTATGCAAAAAACAACTGGATGGATTTTGATTAAATTTTCACCAGAGGTAGCCCTTGGGGCAAGGATGAACCCATTAAATTTTGGTGATGATTTGAGAGTGCATACCTCCACCAAGGACCTTGTTTATATTTGTGTAGCAGGATTACACAAAAGCTACTGGATGGATTTGGATGAAATTTTTTTACCAGAGGTGGTCCTTGGCCTAGAGACGAACCCATACCACTTTGTGATGATCTGAGAATGCATACCTCCACCAAGGCTCTTATAGTGTGTTAGCAAAAATACTCCAAAACTACTGGATGGATTTGGATGATTTTTTTTTTTTTTTTTTTTTTTTTAACCAGAGGTGGTCCTTGGGCTAGAGAGGAACCCATAACATTTTGGTGATATTCCAGAATTCATACCTCCACCAAGGCTCTTATCTTCTCACACTGTGTTAGCAAGAATACTTCAAAACTACGGGATGGATTTGGATGAAATTTTTTACCAGAGATGGTCTTTGGGCTAGAGAGGAACCCATAACATTTTAGTCATGATCCAAGAACGCATACCTCCACCAAGGCTCTTATCTTCTTACACCATGTTAGCAAGAATACTCCAAAACAAACCCATTACATTTTGGAGGTGATCCATGAGGGACGGAAGGTGCCTTGACGGAGGGATGTGCCCTCTGAGTGCTTTTCTAGTTGTTGAGAGTGTGAAAATGACATTTATGATGTGTTTGTCTGTTTCAAAACCAAACTGTGTCTGATATTTAAGGATATATCTTAAATAGAAGAAAAGAGTTTGTTGTCAAGGCGTGGGCTGGGTCCCATGCCCTCATCTTGATTTATTGTGTTTATTTTGTTTCCAGGGCATGGGTCCCAGCCCTCATCCTCACTTTGGGTTTGCTTCTTAGGATTTTCTGCAGTTATTATTATTTGTTATTATAGTTTTGATTCTGTTCTTGTTTTATATTTTCTCTTGCTTCACCTTGGGTTTTGATTATTATCATTATTATGATCAGGAGAATAATTCAGTCATTAGTTGCATTATGATTGTCATGGTTTTGTCTCTCCTGATCCTCTGTTCATGTTCTGTGTCTCCTCCGTCTGTGGTTGTGTGTGTAGCCCCGTCCATCCTGTCACTTCTGTTTCTGCATGTGTTAGTTGTCAGTCATGCTTGGTCTCCCCACCTGTGCCGTGTTGTCTTGATTGCCCCCTTGGTTATTTAAGTTCTGTTTCACCTCTGTTCTGCTCAGGTTCCTTTTGTCATATCGGCTTGAACAACACACTTCAATTCAATTCAGCTTGATTTATATAGTGCCATTTCACAACAACAGTCATCTCATAGCACTTTCAACTATAGGGGAAACCCCCACAATTGCAGAAAGACCCCAGCAATCAGGCTGGGCAAACACGTGGCGACGGTGGAGAGGAAAAACGTCCTTTTAATAGGAAGAAACCTCCAGCAGAACCAGGCTCAGGGAGGGGCAGTCATCTGCTGCGACTGGCTGGGGGGTGAGGGGATAGAGAAGAAGAAGAAAAGAACAGACATGTAGAGAGCAAACAGCACGATGGGGACTCAATATATGGAGAAGAACAAACAGATGTTAATGACCAGCAAAAATATTTCATTGAGAGTGAAGAAAGGAGCAAAGCCCAGTGCATTGTTGGAGGTCCCCCATCTACTAAACCTATTAGCAGCATAACTAAGGGAGGGTTCAGGGGCACGTGATCCCTCCCTAATTATAAGCTAAATCAAAAAGGAAAGTTTTAACCCTATTCTTAAAAACAGAGATAGAGTCTGACTCCCTAATCCAGATTGGCAGCTGGTTCCATAGGAGAGGAGCTTGATAACTGAAGGCTCTGCCTCCCATTGTACTTTTGGAGATTCTAGGTATTACAAGTAATCCTGAATTTTGGGAGTGTGTGCTCTGTTAGGATAATAGGGTAGTAGCAGATTTTTTAAATAAAAAAGGGCCTGATTGTTTGGAGCTTTGTAAGTGAGAAGAAGGATTTTAAACTTAATTCTAAACTCTATGGGAAGCCAATGAAGGGAGGCCAGAACCGGAGAGATATGATCTATCTTTCTAGTACCTGTTAAAACTCTTGCTACAGCATTTTGGATCAGCTGAAGACTTATTAAAGATATTTTAGGACAACCTGATAATAAAGAGTTACAATAATCTAATCTAGAGCTAACAAAAGCATGGATTTGTTTCTCAGCATCATTCTGAGACAAGATGCTCCTAATCTTGGCAATATTATGCAAATGATAGAAGGCAGTCTTAGAAACGACTTTAATATGTGAATTAAAAAAAACGATCTTGATCAAAAATAACTCCAAGGTTCCTCACGGAACTATTAAGAGAAAGAGTAACCACATCCAAACTCAGAGTTTGATTTGGAAAGGTATTTCTAAGTTTTTTTGGACCGACTAGAATGACTTCAGCCTTATCTAAATTTAATAGCAGAAAATTACAAGTCATCCAAGCTTTGATTTCCTTAAGACAGGCCTCTAACTTGGTTAATTGATTACTATCATCTGGCTTCATTGACAGACATAATTGTGTGTCATCTGCATAACAATGAAAATGTATACAGTGCTTTCCAATAATGTTGCCTAGTGGAAGCATATATAAACTAAAAAGAATAGGGCCTAGCACAGATCCCTGTGGAAGTCCGTGACTGAGCTTTGAGTGGGAAGAAAACTTAATATTGACATGAACAAACTGGAACCTATCAGATAAATAAGATCTAAACCACTGCAACAAAGTTATATGAAGTCCAACATGGTGTTCTAATCTATCAAGTAGAATATTATGATCGATCGTATCAAAAGCTGCACTAAGGTCTAAAACGACAAGTACAGAAACAAGTCCACTATCAAATGCGATATGGAGGTCATTAGTGACCTTCACTAAGGCTATTTCAGTACTATGATGGATTCTAAACCCAGATTGAAACTCTTCAAATAAACCATTTCCCTGCAAATGGTCAAATAATTGTGTAGCAACAACTCTTTAAGATTTTTGAAATGAAAGGCAGATTAGAGATTGGTCTATAGTTAGCTAAAACTGCTGGACCCAGCGTTGGCTTTTTGAGTAAGGGTTTAATTACAGCAGTTTTAAAAGCCTGTGGTACATGGCCTAATGTTAATGAAGAATTGATTATTTGAATAATAGAGCTACCAATAAATGGAAAGACTTCCTTAAATAACCTGGTAGGAATAGGGTCTAAAAGACAAGTTGAAGGCTTGGATGAGGAAATTATTTTATCTAACTCTAAAAGGTCAATTGAAGTAAACTCATCCAAACAGATATCAACTGAAGGAGCTGTAGTAGTTAATGTATTTAAATTAATGGTGGGAAGAATATGACTGATTTTACCTTTGATAGATGAATTTTCATTATTGAAAAAGTTCATAAAGTCCTGACTAGTAAGCTCTAAGGGAATGCTAGGATTGACAGAGTCCTGACTCTTTGTCTCTTTGTCAGCCTGGCTACAGTGCTGAAAAGAAACCTGGGATTATTCTTGTTCTCTTCTATTAATGCTATTAATGCTATGATTATGCCCTGTTTATGTCTGCATCCTGCCTGATCTGCCATGTGTTTATGAGTTTATTTTTAGTTCCAGGTTCTGAGCTGAACTTGTTCTACAGTCCTAGGGCCTAGGGATTTTGGTAGGCTACCAGACCCATCATGTACTGTGGTCTGAGGACCCTTGGACTTGGGTAGGCCCCCAGATCCGCCTTGTTCCTGTTTTTGGGCCTTGGACTGTGGTTGGCCCCATGTGACTGTGTGTTGTTTTGGACTCTGTGGGGAAGTTGGGGGGGGGGGGGGTTAAGAATTGTTTGTAAAAGGTTCTAAATTTACAAAACACTCACAAAGTTAATTAAAGGGATTTTTTTTTTTTTTTTTAGTAAAGAAAGAATTCTACAAATTTATACGGAAAGAAAAACATGCAAATGTGAGACTAATTTACAAAAAAAAAAGTTTCAGTTTGATAATGCAAATTTACTGTAGTAATCTGGACAGGGTTGCAGCCCCTATCCATGCTTTGTGTTCCTTTTCAGACTCATTATTATTATTGTCATTATTATTATTATCTTTGTTCCTGTCTCACTCATCATTTTGTGTTTACTTGTGGTGACAGCGCCATCAGTTACTTCTGCTCCTCATTATTGGCCCTTTTGTGTTGTTAATTATTCACAGCTGTATCTGATTGTGTTAATCACTGGTTTCTCCAAATATTCAGCTCTCACCTCACTCTCAGTGTGGTGATCTACTGCTATTCTCATCGCTATGCTCACATGTACAGTGTATTGTTTCTTATCCAAGCTGTTCACGGTTTAGGTTCTTTTCTCGTTTAGGTTGCTGTGCAGCTTTGTGCTATTTTTCCAGCCCTCATGCTGCTTTCTATTACTTTTGAAAATAAATCATGTATGAACTTAACCTCGTGAATGGGTCCTCTCCTTCACCCCAAAGGGGCAGCTATGACAGAAGACTGCCACCAACACTGGACCCAGGGGGCAAAAGAAGCAGGAAAAGGAGGAGGCAGAAGGGGGGAGAGCTGCTGGCTGTCGACATGCTGTGGGACCTCTTTACCATGGTCCTCAGCTCCCCAGAGGACGCCAAGTACTGCTAGGAGGCAGTCACCAACATCTTGGAGGCTCGCCCAAACCTGCGCTCTCTTCCCTGGCTGCAGGGGCTCCCACTCCCCTCCGTACCATCATGGCCAGCCTTCTTGTCACCTGCTGGGCCGAAGGACTACAACAGGACCTGCTGGCCATTTGGCGGCCCGGGGTGGAGCAGAGGCTCCGGGAAACACCGCTCACCCACCTTGCAGCCACACCGTGGGTGGAAGAGGAATTCACCCAAGACGCCGGAAACTATGCCGATGAATCAGTATCTCCTGGCTCCGTCTGTCATTGCGTCTCCTTGCCATTTGCCAGTCCCGGCACCCCGGAAACTTGTGCCGATGAGTCAACATCCCCTGGCTTCCACAAATCCCATACACCTCTCCTCTACTCCAGCACCAGCTCCTCACCACCGCACAACAGCTCCTCTCCACGTCCTGCTTCTCCTCACGTTTCCACTCCTGCAGAGACTGCTCATCTTGAGGCCACCATTTCAGCAGCTCATCCTGAGGCTAATACCCTGGCAGTTCACTGTGAGTTCATCACTCCCACACCAGCAGTGGAGCCACTGGGATCCTTGCCAGCGGAAGAACAGGAGTTAAGGCAAGTCCTCTTTGTTATTCTTTTAACATTCATTTTAAAAAGGGCTTGTCTTACTCCTGGTACGGAGACCCAGTTGCAGCTTCCATCTGCTTCTGAGCCCTCCTCGCCAACCTCTTCTGCTAGCTCTTATTGGGTGGTCCCTTCTCCACCCTGTACCATTTCCTCACCGTCCGAGGTGGCTGCGTCAGAGAGGGATCCCTGGGCATCTGGACCAGATGCACCCCAGTCGTCTCATCCTGAGGTCAACGTGCCCCAGCTTTTACATTTGGGAATCAGCGCACTCAAAACATCAGCACATGAGGTTGGCACACTTCAGTCATCTGCTCCAGAGGTCAGCACACTCCAGCCATGTCATCTGGAAGTCAGCGCTCCCCAGCCATCTCATCCAGAAGTCAGTGCTCCCCAGCCGTCTCATCTGGAGGTCAGCGCTCCCCAGCCATCTCATCCGGAAATTAGTGCATCCCGGCAATCTCATCCAACGGTCAGCGCTCCCCAGCCATCTCATCCAGAGGTCAGTGCTCTCCTGCCATCTCATCCAGAGGTCAGTGCTCTCCAGCCATCTCATCCAGAGGTCAGCGCTCTCCAGCTGTCTCATCCAGAGGTCAGCATGCCTCAGTTTTTGAGCAAAAGGCTCTCATGTTGCTTTCACCCAAGCTCAAAATGCCTGTGTTGCCTCTGAGGTTAAGGGTTCTGTGTTAATTCCTGTGTTTCAGGGTTTTTGTTGTCGGCTCCTGAGTTTAAGATTTTCATGTTGTCCCTTTTACCTGAACTTAAAGTGCCCTTCCAGTCATCTGTGGACCTGCACTGCTGGGAAAGACTGTCTCAGACTATACTAGCATCAGCACCGGATCACCCCAGGGCTGTGTACTTTCCCCCCTACTCTTCTCCCTTTACACCAACTCCTGCACCTCCAGCCACCAGTCTGTCAAGTTGATCAAGTTTGCGGACGACACCACCCTCATCGGGCTCATCTCCAACGGCGACGAGTCCGCCTACAGGAGAGAGGTGGCCCAGCTGGCGTCCTGGTGCAGCAATAACAACCTGCAGCTGAACGCTCTGAAGACAGTGGAGATGATTGTAGACTTCAGGAAAGTCACTACTCCTCTGCCCCCCCTCACCCTCTCAGGCTCTCCCATCACCACTGCTGATTCCTTCCGCTTCCTAGGCACTACCATCACCAGGGACCTCAAATGGGAGCTGACCATCAGCTCACTCATCAAAAAAGCCCAGCAGAGGATGTTCTTCCTGCGGCAGCTGAGGAAGCTCAAGCTACCCACCAAGATGTTAGTGCAGTTCTACACAGCCATCATCGAGTCCATCCTCACCACCTCCATAACCGTGTGGTACGCAGGAGCCACTGCCAGGGACAGACTAAGGCTGCAGCGCGTCGTGCGCACTGCTGAGAAGGTGATCGGCTGCAAGCTCCCATCTCTCCAGGATCTGTACATCTCCAGGACCCGGAGGCGTGCTGGCCGGATCATAGCCGATCCCTCACACCCTGGTCATGTACTGTTTGCCCCCCTCCCCTCTGGTAGAAGACTTCGGTCCATCCAGACTAAAACCTCCCGTCACATGAACAGCTTCTTCCCCTCTGCCATTAGACTGCTGAACACTAAGTGACTCTCGTGCACCATGTACAGCAGCTCAACCAGACTCATGTCAATCATCACTGTTTTCTTCCTGCATTACCGACTGCACTATATAGTTCTCCACAGTATCTGCTGCTGGCTAATATATATTTTAACTGTTGACCAGTATCACTTAATCTTATCCTACACTTTATTACATGTATAGTTTATTTCTCTTATCTTATCATGTTTAATGTTGCAGCATTGTACCGAGACAAATTCCTAGTTTGTGTACTACATGAACAATGGCAATAAACCTGATTCTGATTCTGATTCTGATTCCAGTCTGGTGGCCAAGGGACTCTGGGAGGCCGCCAGATCCACTCTACACCTCGGTCTGGGGTCCCATGGACTTGGGTAGGCCCCTTGACCCACTTTGTTCTCTGGTCCAGTGGTCCTGGGACTTTGGGAGACCGCCCAAACCACCTTGCTTTGTTTTGGGGCCTTGGACTTTGGGTTGCCCCCACAAATTGGGTTTTTGTGTTGGACTTTGCTTGGGAAGGGAGTTTATTTGGCCCACCTGGCATTTTCCCCCACCACCCATGCTGTGAGGGTTTTTGGGTTTTCTTTTTTCCCCTCTTGTTGGCATTACCCTAGAGCCGTCTGGGTTCTGCCCCTTAAAGAGGGGGTACTGTAATGGTCTGGACAGGATTGTAACCCCTGTCAACATTTTGTGTTCCTTTTCAGACTCATTGTTATCGTTGTCATTATTATTATTATCTTTGCTCCTGTCCCGGAAAGCCATGGCTCCCTCTCTGACCTGTGACAGCTGTGTTTCCCTCTCTAAGAAGGTTTGCGAGTTGGAACTGAGACTCTCTAACGTATGTAAGATTCGGGAGGCTGAAAATCATCTGGACACAATCATTTTTGGACGGACATCGGCACCAGCAATGGACTCGCAGCTAGCAGAGATGGCTACCTACCTGGGTGAAATTAATATATTGCCATCCCCCTCCACCCCTGCTCCAGTTACCTCAGCTGTCCAGGACTCCAGCACTAAACACTGGCTTCAGCTCGGCGCTAAAGCCAAAGCCCCGGGTGGTTCTTCTCAGCCTCAATGCGCGCCCTGGACCATGGTCGGGTCCAACAGCAAACGTTGAGGATCGACCAGGCACGGCTGCGCCTCCTCCCTGCCCCTCTCGCTGGAAAACAGATTTGACATCTTTTCCCTGGAAGATTTCCCCCACCTGGACGTTGATCTTCCTGCCATGGCCGCCCCTCTTCCTTCAGCAGTGGCCCAAGCCCCGGATTAAAACTACCCTAGGTGTGCTGAACTTTACACCAGCTCCAAAAAGAAGTGAGCGCAACCCCCTGCATCACCCCCACACCAGCATCTCACCGCCACAGCAACAACAACAACGACGGCAAAACTATTCACCATTACAGAAGCCACGACAACGTCCCCCCAGATGATGCTGGTAATTGGTGATTTCATAATGAGGAACGTCAGATGCAGGTACTGTGTTACAAAATTTTTTCCTGGGGCTCAAGTGTCAGACATTGAGGTTCTTACCCCTGAGCTATTAAAGGAATACCCCCACGCTAAAACTGTTATTGTCTATGTTGGATGCAACAACATCCCAGATGAAGCGTCTGAGATCTTAAAGAGAGACTTCAGGAGCCTTCTGTCCACTCTTAAAAACTGTGGCAGACATGTGTTTATCTCTGGACCACCTGCTCCTTTTAGAAGAGGTTGTAATTATTTCAGCAGAACTCTTAGCCTTAATACCTAGTTGTGCTCAACATGTCCTACTTTTAACACTGGTTTTATAGACAATTTCAACCTGTTCTAGAATCGCCCATCATTTATGAGGCCAGATGGTATTCATCCAAATAGACTTGGCGCACGTGCTTTAAGGGACAATCTGTTTTATTCCATTCAGCATTTTTTTAGTACAGTGACTGAAAGCTGTTGTGTCACCTCACCCCAAAGTGCCTGGGTCTGTCAACCAGCTTTTTTTGCTTTTCACTTCTCATATTACTCTTATTAATCCAAATAATTCTCTCTGTTTAGATCAGTCTTTAATTCACAACCCCATAGAGATTGTGTCTGTCCCCCAATACCCAAAACATTATAACCCAAGACAAATACAACATAACTTGATAAAGATTAAAACTATTAATTTACCACAGAAAAAAGCGGGCTGCTGAATATAAGACCTCTGTCCAATAAAGTGACCTTAATTAATGATATGATCATGGATTACAATATAAATATATGCTGTCTCACAGAAACATTGCTACGCCCCGATGACTTTGTTAGTATCAATGAGCCCTCCCCCCGCCAGCTATGGTAATATTTATATTCCTAGAAACACTGGCCGAGGTGGTGGTGTTGGGGTAATATATGAATCCACATTACCAATGAACCGTCATGTCATATGCGTGCGCTTTTACGCAGCGCACGGATGAAAGGAGACGAGCCCAAGTGCAGGTGAAGTGTGTGTTTATTGAACAAGAATACAATTGTACAAAAATGTCCAACAGCAGTCAAAATATGCAACACTGCAGGATAAGAGGAGGAAGTCCACGTCACGCCTTCGGGCCAGACTGGACCTCCGAAGGGAAACACAAAAACGTGAACTTGGAGAGGAGAGAAGACTTACTTAGTGAGTCACAGAGCGAGGCTGGTCTTCGGGAGAAACAGCACCAAATATAGTCTTGAGGGAAAAGTGACGAGTCACAGGGAGTAGACTACCAGTCAAAGGATAACAAAAGTGCAGGATACAGACTAACACCACGACAATAAGTGAGTAAACTGACAGGGAATAAATACACAGTGAACTAATGACAGAGTGACTACAGGTGAGTAGCTGCAACAGGTGTGCTGATTACGAGCTGCTCACTGCAGCGGCAAGTGAGCAGCCAGTGGGGGATGCCTGGAGAGAGAGGGGTAGAGACAGACACACAGAAAACAAAATACAATAATAGTCTGTGTCTGGGGTCTGGAAGACATAAGCCTCCAGACACATGACAGAGCCCCCCCCCCCCCCCACGGGTGGATTCCAGACACCCCCAGGTAACACCCAACCCCCACAAACAAACAAACAAACAAACAAACAAACAAACAAACAGAAATAAACAGGAGTACAGCAAAACCACCCCGGGAGGGAGGTGGGGCAAAAACGGTCAGGAGGGAAAAATTACCAGCACCTCATGACACCTGCACCCCAGCAGCACTTAAGCCCCCACAGTCCCAGGGCTCCAGGGTTCGGGCGGCCGGCCAAGGTCCCAGGCCCAGCAGGCAGCCCGCTGAAGAGTGTCAGGCGGCCTGCCAGAGCAAATGGGCCACCCAACCTGGAGACTCGGTCCTTCAGGCGGCCGGCCAGTGTTGTTGAGCCACCAGGACCGGAGGGGTGAACGAGGAGGCGACTTTCCCACAGGGAGGTTCAGAGGTAGGAAGCCAGACCGGAGGAGAGGAACCCCCATGGCAACTGGTGGCGGAGGAGAGAGGACCTGGACAGCACTCAGCAGAGGAGGAAGAGGCACCCTAAAGGCCTCTGAAAACAGAGAGGAGGCCTCGGCGTCCTCAAGCTTGCAGACTACATCCTCGGTGGTCCCGGATTGGGACACAGCTACACCCACGGCGATCCTGGTCTGGGACATGGCTACACCCGTGGTGATCCCGGTCCAGGACATGGCTACACCCACGGTGGTCCCGGCTTGGGACACAGTTGCACCCGCGGTGGCTGCAGGCTGGAGCTGAGCTGCACCTGTGGTGGCTCCAGGCTGAAGCTCTGCAGCACCTGCGGTGGACCCGGGCTGGGACAGTGCTGCACCCACGGTGGACCCGGGCTGGGCCATGGCAGCAACCCCGGGGCTCCCGGCATGAGATTCCATTGCAACCACAGTGGTCCCCGCCTGGGACATAGCAGCGTCCAAGGTGGCCTCCACAGCAAGGGAAACTGGGCCCACTGTGACCTCGAGTGGTGAGCCTGGATCCTCGGCGGCCTCAGGTGGTGTTGAGCGCTCTCCGGCGACCCTGGGAGGAAGCTCAGAGACAGGAGAAAGAGAGACGGGTCAGGGTCACCGGCAGCAGCAGAGCCTGACGAGGTGAGCCCGGGTGCAGTGGCAAGCTGCTCCTGGCTCTCCTCACCAAGAGTCAGGCAAGATAGCCCCAAAACGGACAAGAGAGAAACTACAGTGCGTACTTGCCTGATCTTGGGCTCCACCGCCGTCCAGGACTTCGACGATCCAGGAAGCGATGGCTTATCAGGCTGGGGAGGCGCTGCACCCACGGAGGTCCCAGATTGGGACGGAACCCCTGTATCAACCTCCACCAGGGAAGCTGGACTCTCGTCATCATTGACAGGTTGGACCAGATCTGCAAAGACCCCTGGCGGTGGTGGATCCTCTCTGGCAACCCTAGGAAGAAGCTCAGGAATGACAGAAGATGGAAGGTGGTTAGGGTCGCCGGCAGCGGTGGAGCCCGGTGAGGTGAGTTCAGATGCAGCTGACGGCTGCACCTGACTCTCCTCATCAAGAGCCAGACAACATCTCTCTAACACAGACATGAGAAAAACAAGAGGGATTACTTGCCTGTACTCGAGCTCCACCACCGTCCAGGACTCAATCAATCCCGGCGACGATGTCTTGGGCCCGGCCCCCAGGAGGTCCAGCTTGATGGGTGACTCTGCTATGGCGACCCCCGCAGCAGGCGTGATGGTGGTCACAGTCCCGAGGCCCCCAGGCGACATCTCCCACGCTGGTAGCTCATCCGGTGTGGCGGCTGGGGACTGCCTCACCGCCAACCCTGGGACAGGATCCTCCAGGGCCTCAGGTTCCTCCTCCCTCTGGTGACTTGGTTCGGGGACCGGCGAACTCGGAGAAGCACACAGAAAGGACATGGAGGGGACTGGTGAAGGGTTGTCGCATACCGCTGGTGTAGAGAACTCAGGGGACTGTGACACCAGAGTCTCTTGACCAGGGAACAGGCAAAATTGTTCATCAATAATAGGAATTAAATGGGAAAGAACTTGCCTGTCCTCCTGGTTCTCGATGTTTCCAGTGGCATCTGAAGCACTCTCATCCCTCACTGTGTCCATTGTGGCCCAGGGCTCCTCTGTAGGCAGCAGGGATGGCTCCTAAACAGGCACGGAGGCAGATGAAGCTGGGGAGACTGCCCTCTCCACCTTGGCGGATGTAAAAACTGAGGATGAGGTGATTGCAGGCGAGGCAGCTGGAGGAGAAAAGGAATCGACTGCAGAATTTTCTTCCTCCAGTGAGAGATGGGTTGCTAGCTGGGAGGTGGTGTGGCTCCTTGGGCGAGACCACCAGGAACGACGACAACAACGGGGAGGAACAGGTGACTCCACAGTCAGAGCGCGCTCGAGTTCCAACATGGGCTCCGACTCCCCCGAGGAAAGCTCCTCCATTGCCCGGAGACCTCCTTCCAGGATCAGCGGAGACTTGGGGAAGACAGGAGAGACAGATGGAAATGTGGTAACGGTATCTTGTCTGATGCTTGTCTGATTCAAGCAGTTTCAGGTGAGAGTAAGAGTTATTGGATAAGAACTTGCCTGAATTCCTGGGAGGTGATGACGTCAGCTGTCGTCCCGAGGTCGGGCTCGTCATCATAGAGATGAGGAGGCTTCGAGGTCGGAGCATGCTTGACTTCAGGCTGGAGCTCCGGTTCCCTCGGAGAAAGCTCCTCTATCTCCAACGCCAATTCTGGGAGGAGCAACGGTTTCACCTCCAAGTAGAGGTCGATTTCCGCCAGCAATGCCAGTCTGCGTTCTTCCCAGTCCCCAGCAGCTACAGCAGACCCAGGCTCAGGAGACGGAAGCGAAGCTGGAGCGGGAGAGCTGTGGGAGGAGGAAGGCTTCTTCCGCTGCGAGCGCTTCTTCTTGGACGGGGACGGTTCCAGCGCCGGAGATTCCTTCCCGGGCTCCTCAAACGGCAGGGAGAAGATCTCGTGGACCATGCTGGCCACCCCAGGATCACACCACAGGTCGGGACAATCCTCCATGATCTGCGTTGCCTCGTCCCAAGCCACGCAAAGCGTCTCGGAGGAATAAGGCTCCAGTGTCCATGAATAAACATTCTCCAACAGCCACAGCACGCGCAGCTCCTTGGCTCCCAGGTCGTCCATGGTGCTTCAGCTCGGATAAGTGAAGAAGACACAGAACAGGTGAAAAAGAAACACACAGACTTCACCGCTGGGCTCTCACTGGTCATGGTGTACTGTCATATGCGTGCACTTTTACACAACGCACGGATGAAAGGAGACAAGCCCATGTGCAGGTGAAGCGTGTGTTTATTGAACAAGAACACAATTGTATAAAAGTATCCAACAGCAGTCAAAATATGCAATGTTGCAGGATAAGAGGAAAAAGTCCACGTCACGCCTTTAGGCCAGACTGGGACTTCAAAGGGAAACACAAAAACGTGAACTTGGAGAGGAGAGAAGACTTACTTAGTGAGTCACAGAGCAAGGCTGGGCTTCGGGGGAAACAGCACCAAATATAGTCTTGGGGGAAAAATGACTAGTCACAGGGAGTACACTACCAGTCACAGGATAACAAAAGTGCAGGATACAGACTAACACTGTGACAATTACTGAGTAAACTGACAGAATAAATACACAGTGAACTAATGACATAAAGTGGCTACAGGTGAGTAGCTGCAGCAGGTGTGCTGATTACAAGCTGCTCACTGCAGCGGCAAGTGAGCAGCCAGTGGGGGATGCCTGGAGAGAGAGGGGCAGAGATAGACACAGAAAACGTAGACAAATGTGCAGACACAAAAACAGGGAAAACAAAATTCAACAATAGTCTGTGTCTGGGGTCTGGAAGACATAAGCCCCCAGACACATGACACCTCAGCGTAAGCTAAACTCAAATTATAACTCTTTTGAATGCTTAATTTTTAGGTTAGCACACCCATCCTGGAAGTCAGAACAGCCTATATTATTTACCATAGTACTGTATATCACCCTCCCAGTGCTTCTTTTGCTGAATTTATGTCTGAATTCTCTGAGTTCTTAACAACCTTAGTTCTCACTTCAGACAAGATTATCATAGCTGGTGATTTTAATATTCATATAGACGTTGATAATGATAGTCATAGTGTAGCATTTCTCTCCCTCTTAAATTCAACTGTTTTTTCCTCAGTGTGTTAGTAAACCAACTCATCATCATAATCACACCCTTGACCTGGTCTTGGCCTATGGTGTAGAAATTGATGAGCTGCTTGTCATTCCTCAAAACCCTACACTGACTGACCATTATTTGATAACTTTCAAATTTGGGTTATCTGATTTTACGGCATCAAGCAGAAATATAGTTACCACATTCTTACCTGATAATGCTGTGGCTCACTTCAGCGCTTAATCTATTACCATGTCTCAATATAGCAGGGGACAGCACTGATTGCTTGAATCCATCACAATTAGACCTCTTAGTTGATAGTACTGCAGCCTCACTGCGGACAACACTCGACTCCATAGCCCCTCTTAAAAAGAAAACTATTAAAAATAGGAGATTAGCTCCATGGTACAACTCCCACATTCGTGAGTTAAAACAGAAAGTCAGATTTTGTGAAAGGGTTTGGCGTGCAAATAAGACAGAAGAATCATGTTCAGCCTGGAATGCCAGCCTTATCACCTATAAGAAATCTCTCTGTAGTGCTAGGCGACAGTACTATTCATCCTTGATAGAAGAAAATAAAAACAACCATAGATTTCTTTTTAACACTGTAGCTCAGTTAACCAAGAGCCACAATGCCATAGACCCCTACATTCCTCCAACCCTTAGTGCTGACGACTTTTTGAATTTTTTTAATGATAAAATTGTCAGTATAAGGAATAATAATCCAAAAAATATCCCCTTTAAAAATACCAAGCCTCTGTCTAATGTTGCTGTGTCCACAGGCTCAGAACTCCGTTTTTCTGAATTTTCTCTTATTAATCATTCTGATCTAGCCTTAATAATGTCAGCCTCTAAACCAACTACCTGTCTCTTAGACCCAATTCCTGCTAGACTCCTGAAGGAGTCGCCATCTCTGATTAGTCCACCGCTTTTGAACGTAATTAATATGTCTCTGTTGACAGGACATGTACCGCAATCTTTTAAAGTGGCAGTAATTAAACCTCTACTTAAAAAACCTTCACTTGATTCTGGGATTTTGGCCAATTATAGACCAATATCTAACCTCCCCTACCTTTCCAAGATCTTCGAAAAAGTAGTCCCCAATCAACTGTGCACTTTTTTTAGAAAATAATTCTATATTTGAGAAATTTCAGTCAGGTTTTAGGAAACACCATAGCACAGAGACAGCCTTAGTGAAAGTTACTGATGACCTCCTTATGGCATTTAACAAAGGACTTGTCTCTGTTCTTGTCTTATTGGACCTTAGTGCTGCCTTTGACACCATTGACCACCATATTCTGCTAGAGAGACTTGAACAGCAAATTGGTTTGAAAGGAACAACGCTAAGATGGTTCCAGTCTTATTTATCAGACCGTTCCCAGTTTGTCCATGTCCATAACAAGTCATCTATCCAGACCATGGTTAGTTATGGAGTTCCGCAGGGATCAGTACTTGGACCAGTACTGTTTACATTATACATGCTGCCTTTGGGAGACATTGTGAGGAAGCATTCTATTCATTTCATTGTTACGCTGACGACACTCAATTGTATTTATCCATCAATCCAGATGATCTCAGCCATTTGGGTTCACTCCAGGAGTGTCTTAAGGATATTAAAACCTGGATGAACTACAACTTTCTATTGCTGAATACAGATAAAACTGGTCATTGTTCTTGGCCCCAAACATGCTAGAAGTACTCTTTCTAGTAAGATAACAACACTAGATGGCATTGCACGGACCTCTAAGTTTTCTGTTAGGGATATTGGAGTTGTCTTTGACCAAGATATGTCTTTTAATTCTCATATACAGCAAACCCTTAAGACTCCCTTCTTCCATCTGTGTAATATTTCTAAAATTAGGTCCACCTTGTCTCATAAAGATGCAGAGAAACTTGTCCACACCTTTATCACCTCTAGGCTAGACTACTGTAATAAAGGCACTTTTCCACAAGTATCACCTTAGCTTTACTTACTTTTACTTTACTCACTTTCTCGCTCTTTCCACAGTACCCTACTCGCTTTAACCGATATGATTTTCGTGCCAGTTTAGGGGCAGGGGACAAGCGAGAAAAATCGAGGTGTGATTTGACGTCAATCGACTGCTAGCCGCTGATTGGTCAGCGCGTAACGTCAAGAAATCGCCCGTTTTCGAAATCTTTACGTCCGCCATTTGCAATCGGTCACGGAGTGAATACGATATTAATAGAGACAGCGTTGTAAGTTAGGTTTTGCGGAAATCTACACCGTGGTCCAACGAAGAGGTGCGGGGTTTTCTCTGCTTGCTGGCAGATCCACAGTCAGAAGAGTGATCCGGACCCTACAGATGACTGCGCAGAATAGAACCGTACTACTGACAAGCTGAATACGAAGTTGAGAGAACCATCCATGGTGAGTGATTTGTAATATTGTGCATCTGTTTGCTTATTTATCCTGTTGGTGGTAAGCTCACTTTTGAGCCATACAGCCCCGTTCTGTGCTGGCTAACTCGTTTTAGATAACGAATTTTGGCTAGTAGCTAGATAATACCAACTGTTGATTCACGCTTGTTTTCTCCTAAACATTTCCTTGTGAGAGCAATACGATGAAATATATCAATCCTGGTTATAGTCCTGGTTTTTGTTTTGCATTAAATTGTGTGCAATTTAATGCTAGAATGTGTTTCCACATGCCAGGGGTTAGCTTCCCTGTTGATAGTGGATACTGGTGAGACCACAGGAGCCGAAATCTCAACAATATAAAAGGGCTTTTTCAAACCAGTGATTTATAAAGTCATTCATATAATTTTCTAAAGCGTCAGAAAGAGAAATCCATATATTATATCATTCATTACACAGACCATGATATATTTCAAGCATTTATTTATTTTAATTTGGGTGATTATGGCTTATAGCCCCTGAAAACCCCAAATTCCATTTGGCAAAAAATTAGAATATTACATAAACTTTAAAAAATAGTTTTTAAATAGAAATGTGGGCCGATGAGGTGTTGGTTAATATGGGCTGTAGCCATAATCATCAATATTAAAATAAAATAAACACTTTCAATATATCACTGTCCCTGTAATGAATCTATATATGGGTTTCACTTTCTGAAATGAGTGACAAAAATATTGAACTTTTTCATGATATTCTAATTTTTGAGATGTGCCTGTATAAGTGTTGAACTTGCTTGAAAAAACTAAACACCATCCATTTCTGTCGTTCGTCTAGGCAGGAGGGAATCAGCTGCTCAACAACGAACGTCGCCACTGTGGAAAGTACTGAAATCCTTTGCTTTTATAGGTAAGTGTCAAAACCAAATTAGCACAATTTCCACTTAATGTAAAAGGGACTGAACTGAGATTTATTTGATTGTGTGAGTATTAATTACAGAATAACTGAAAAAGACTGGCGCATCAACTGTAAAATAAACCACTTGTTAATGTATTTATTTGTCAGATCACTTGTGTGATCCTTTGAGTTATGTTCATAACTGTATCTTTTGGGGAATGGCAGTTGTTCAGTCATCAATATAGTTTAGTTTATATGTGTAGTTTATACTCTATCATCAATAAAGTCATGCAGTAACAGGACACATTACAAATATTTGAGACCCATTGTAGTGCTTCCTTTTATATTTTAGCAATGCAAGTACAAAACACCACCCACACTTGAAACCAGTGCAAGAAGAGACACTTTTACAGACAAGACAAACTTTTATTGATTAAAAACTCCATATTTTGACTGAGCGACTCCATAATCTGTGATGCACACCTTCAGTTAAAGTACTAGATTCCATTCCACTGAATGTATTAATTCATTCTGATTGCTGAGGCCACAGTAAAAGCAGATGACTTTAAATGCAACCCAGCCCTTGTAAAATCGACTTTACATCAGTGCAGCTATATGAAAACTGTGGTTAAATACAACAACGAAGTACTTTATTGTCACATTGGAATCGGAATCGCTGCTGTTTGGTTTTTCTTTTGAATTCTTGGATGGAATATGGGTGGGCAATATAAGCTGCAGCTTCAGCCATCACCCATTTCAGATAACCTATGTTGAACTGTGTAATCAGAGGAGTTATTGTTTAATTCGACCTTATTAAATTTTTTCCCCCCTTTGTTATATTATTGTATTTTCTTTAAATCTATCCGAAATAAAGATTCATTCATTCACATTCCACCACTGGCTTTTAGCAACAAGTGTATTCCCCAAATATGTTTTAAACTTCATTTATTTAACCTCCACACATTTCTGTCTTTTGTCTAGGCAAGAGGTAAACGATCGATCCACCCCAAACTGGACCTTGCGTCACTATTTACAGAGATGCATGCCTAAGATCTGCTGATCTGAGACCAGTGTGAGCTGCACATCCCAGCTGCTGAGTGACCCAGTCTGACAGTTTGAGTTTTGCACATTCTGAATAATCTGGAATTTGCTGCTGATTGTAATAAACAATTTAGTGACTTATGTGTTTGCATCATGATTTCTATTTTTGTCTTTTAATACAATGGTGGGAAAAGAGTCAATAGTACAAACCATTAATGGGTGACCTTGAAAATAATGACTCATTTTTAAGACATTTATGTCACATGGTGGTAACCTTCACATATAAAAATGAGACATCTGCAAAAACTTCAGAGGTTTGTCAGTGCAATACTACATGAATGCATGTACTATAGTACATTGTTGATGCAGAGAATATATATTTCTACAGTATATGTATCGAGTAAATCAAGCATTTTCCATGTAACCTTGTGACTGCATTATTTTAATTGCTTTTAATGCTAGATCAAGTTTGTTTTGGCCTAAAATGCATCATAACTGTCAAATACATCTTATTATACCTAACTCAGTACTGTTTACTTTTGAATATACATTTTGTGGCTAATATAGTTATTAGCCTGGCGATCGAGTTGTGTCAGCTGATCATTTTTTGCTATGACACCATCTCAGACGTCCATGATGTCTCAACAGTCCGGGATTTTCACGCAGATCAGAGCAATTTTTTTTCCCACAATATTTTTATTGAACCTTTTTTTTTTTTTTTTTACAAACAGCACACACAGTCAGACACTAACACAAAAGTAATTTAAAAACTAAACAATAAAATGACAAAGGTTAAAAAACAGAAACCATTAACAAAAACAAGTCAACAATGTTCCTCTGTTTAGGTAATCTATTACATTAGAATACATAATATACATTCACCAGCTTGGAATTTGCAAGGTCCACACATATCATTCACCTTCTTCAGAAGTTATGTTTACTTAATTTACATAATCAATGAAAGGTCTCCATATATTCTCAAACACATTTCCTTTGATTTCAGTATGTATGTTATTCTTTCTAGTGGAAACCAAAAGTGAGTTGGTTGTAGTCATTTTTCTAAGGTGTTTTGACGTGTAATTACCCATCCCTGAACACATATGCCTTATAAATATCAATAGATGGGAAAATGATACTCAAATGACACTCAACATGCAAAATGGTGCTACAGTTGGATTGCCTTTCTTTAAAATTTTTAAAATTATTTTGTAAGTAAAAGTGGGCTAGGATTAACTGGAAATATAACAAGTTTCCACATATAATTCCAAGGTCAATTGGCAATTCAATCAAACCAAAAAGGAGTTGTTCAGCTGCTGCATTTTTCTGCAGTCATTTTCTATAGTGTTTTAGCGTGTAATTTCCCATCCCTGAACACATATCCCTTAAAAAGAACTATCAATGGGAAAATGATACACAAAAACAATAATTTTACTACAGTTGAATTGGCTTTTTTTAAAGTAATTTAAATTATTTTGTACGTAAAATAGGGCTATGATTAATTGGAAATATAACAAGTATCCACATATAATTCCAAGGTCAATTACACGGTTTTAGCATTTAATTAGTTGTCCCTTAACAGTTAACCATTATGAACAACAGAGGAGACATAGATGAAAAGTGCACCAAATTTTATTTAAAAAACAAACGTTTGACATATGTATGCACATGAATGAGGCTCCATGCATGGACGCAATTTCTGGCACAAGTAGGTGAAAGTGTCCTCGGACATCCGGAAGTTCTGCAACCACTGTGTGTTTGAGAAGCTGCGGACAATATTCTCCCACCACTGCGAGCTACGGTTTACTGCCCAGGTCCATGGTCTGCAGCGTTGATTTTTGCAACAACGCAGCCAACTAGAACACACACACAGCATACATATTAATACTGATAACCTGGCGACATCAAAATGCTGTACACAACAATGACATGACGATAAAATGACAATAAGAAGCATTAAATTACCAAAAACTTTTTCCTCATGTGCCTGATGTGCTGGGTAATTAAGCCCTCTGCTTCATATTCCCCAATGGCAACAACGAGTCTCTGGTACTGCTCCAACGTGTGTTCTGTCAATGCACGTCGTCTTCTCCTGTAAAACTCTCTTCTCCGCTTAAAAACATTCATTGTGTTCAAAAGCCAGAGAAGAACCAACGTGGAAAACCTCCGCTCGTAATCCGCCATTTTCTTTGTTGTGAAGACGTCGGTTGCCGGAGATGACGTCAGCAGAGTATGGGGCCGCCTCAATCCCGCCCACTACAGAGTTTACGCGGCTTTACAGGGTTGTAATGGGTCAACAACCGAGGGAGAAAGAAGTAGTGGAGAATCGAAACAAGTAAAAAAGAACTGTGACTATGGAAAAGAGCCATTTCACTTTTATCAGGTTGTCCTAATAAGTCCATAAAGTTTCTCCAACTCATTCAGAATGCAGCTGCACATATCCTGATGAGAACAGGGAGATCACATTACCCCAGTTTTAGCTTCTTTACATTGGCTCCCAATAAAATATAGAATTGAAATTAAGGTATTGCTTCTAACTTATAAAGCCCTTAATGGTATGGCTCCTTCTTACCTGCAAGAATTCACAGTTCCCTATCATCCAACCAGAGCCATGTGCTCCCAAAAATCCAAACTACTGATGGTCCCCAAGGTCTCCAGAAGTAGACTGGGAGGTAGAGCTTTCAGTTATCAAGCTCCCCTCCTGTGGAACCATCTTCCCAGTTCAGTTCGGGAGGTAGACACTCTCTTTATTCAAGAGTAAGTTGAAATGTTTTCTCTTTGATGAGATGAGATGAGATTCAACTTTATTGTCATTACACATGTATGAATACAAGGTAACGAAACGTGACTTGGCATTTGGGCACGCTCTGCAGAGCGCATCCAAGGCCGGGGCAGCCGCTAGGCGCCAGTCATAGGCCTATAGCTAAAAATGTTGCCACTGCCAGGCCTTCACTCACATGTGCAGCCTAACCCTGCTTGATATTGAAATGTCTGGCTTTGAATGTTAATGTTGAATTGTATTTATTACGTTTGTTTGGAATGTAGCTACTGCCAGACCTCCTACTTTTTACCTCTTTTTTCAACCCAGCTGGTTGAGGCGGATGGCTGTCCTCTATGAGCTATGGTTCCGCTCGAAGTTTCTGCCCGTTAAAGGGAAGTTTTTCCTCGCCTGTGTCACCGCAGTGCTTGCTCTTAGGGGTCTCTGCTGGGTTCTATAAATTTGAAAGCATGGCCTAAACCCACTCTTTTTTTTTTTGTAAAGTGCCTTGAGATAACCTGTGTTGTGATTTGGCGCTATATAAATAAAATTGAATTGAATTGAACTGTCTCACTCATCATTTTGTGTCTACTTGTGGTGACAGTGCTCTCAGTTACTTCTGCTCCCCATTATTGGCCCTTTTGTGTTGTTAATTATTCACAGCTGTATCTGACTGTGTTAATCACCAGTTGTTCCTTATATTCAGCTCTTGCCTCACTCAGTGCAGCGATCTACTGCTATTCTCATCACTACGCTCACACGTACAGTGTACTGTTTCTTATCCAACCTGTTCACGGTTTAGGTTCTATTCTCATTTATCCTGCTGTGCAGCTTTGTGCTATTTTTTCCAGCCTTCGTGCTGCTTTCTGTTATTTTTGCAAATAAATCTTGTATGAACTTCACCCTGCAAATGGGTCCTTTCCTTCACCCCGCAGAGGCAGCTATGACATTTACCATAAAAATCTGCAGTAAAAGGTAGCAGATTTGTAAAACAATTTTTCAAATTTAATTTAAAGAATTAAACATATTTAATTTGCTACACAAATTTCAGAGATACACTCCAGATTTAAAATATTTGAGTAAAATAAAATTAAATAATAAATAATAAGAATAAATAAGAATTTTCAAGGAAGAGTCCCAAATTTTTTATGAGAAAGAAAAAGAAGAAAGTTTCAAATTTGAAAATCTATGAGGAAAAGCAAATTACATAGGAAGTTCCACATTTTGGAGTGAAATTCAAACATTTAAAAAAAAAAAAAGTTAAAGTAAGTAAGTAAACCCCCCCCCACATTTTTACAAGAAAGAAGTTTCAACTTTATATGAACAATATCACAAAGTTTTCATAAATTATTGCAAGAAATTTTAAGTAAAAGTTACAAATGTATGGTGAAAAAGCCAGAAATTTACTAGACAAAAAAAAAAAAAAAAATCAACATTTACATGAAGAAAGTTCCAAAATTTACTAGAAAAAGAAAAAAGTTTGAAATTCATGAGTCAAAGGTGGCAAATTTGCATGAAAAATGTAACAAATGTATCACAGAATGCTGCAATTTAAAAAAAAATGAAGAAAGAACAGCAGGGAAATAAATTTAAAGTCACAAACTTAAGGAAGACAACTACATAAGAAAAAACTTCTTAAATTTAATTTCAAATAATAATTTTGGTGGTGACTACATTTGTTTTAAAAGAGTAACATCAAAGAAATTTAAAGGAATAGTAACATAATAGTTTAAGGGTTCCATGTTACCATCTTCTGAGTTACCATCCGGCCGACGCCTTTAAAGGGTCCCATGTTGTCAGCTTCACCTGAGTTCAAAGTGTCCCTACAGTTATCTCTGCACCTGTCCTGCTCTGGTCTGGGGTCCCATGGACTTGGGTAGGCCCTCTGACCCGCCTTATTCTCTGGTCCAGTGGCCCTGGGACTTTGGAAGACCACCTGAACTGCCTTGCTTTCTGGTCCAGTGGCCCTGGGACTTTGGCAGGCCACCCAACCCGCCTTGTTTTGGGTTTGGGGCCATAGACTTTGGTTATGCCCCACTAACTGTGTTGTCTGATTTCAGACTCTGCGAGGGGAGAAAGGATTTGTTTCGGCCCACATGGCCTTATATCCCCACCACCCACCCTGGGAGGGTTTTTTTTCCTCGGCTTTTTGGTTTTGGTATGACCCTTGGGACGTCCGGATCTGCCACTTAAGAGGGGGGTACTGTCAGGGTGTGAGTTTGGTCCTGTGCCCTCACCCTAATTTATTGTGTGTTTGTTTTCTTTCCGGGGCATGGGTCCCAGCCCTCGTCCTTGCTTAGGGTTTGCTTCTTAGGAGTTTCTGCAGTTATTATTATTTGTTATTATAGTCTTGATTCTGTTCTTATTTTTTTTATTTTCTCCTGCTTCACCTTGGGATTTGATTATTATCATTGTTATGATCAGTACGATAATTCAGTCATTAGTTGCATTATGATTGTCATGGTCTTGTCTCCCCTGATCCTCTGTTGATGTTCTGTGTCTCCTCTGTCTGTGGTTGTATGTGTAGCCCCACCCATCCTGTCACTTCTGTTTCCATATGTGTTAGTTGTCAGTCATGATTCGTCTCCCCACGTGTGCCGTGTTGTCTTGATTGCCCCCTTCGCTATTTAAATTCTGTTTCACCTCTGTTCTACTTGGGTTCCTTTTATCATATTGGTGTGAACAACATGCTTCTGCTCATGCATCCTGCCTGATCTGCTGTGTGTTTATGAGTTTATTTTTAGTTCCAGCTTCCAAGCTGAGTTTATGTTTGTTTTAGGCCCTCGAGCTGCGTCAGGCTGACTAGCTCAATAAATATAATTAACTCTTGTCCACCGTTTGGGTCCAATCTCTCACCACCCCTGACATTTGTTGCTTCTTGTTTACATCAGCAAACATTTTTTTTTTACCACAAAAGTGATAGATGTGATTAGTTTAAAAAAAAAATGTTCTTTAGAATCTCCTTTAACAACATGATTATGTATTGGTTCAAATAGCCTGTTGGTAAAAATAGGAGGAATATTAGTGAGCCTGTTGTCAGAATTAGGGCATGGGCTGTGCCCATGTTCTTGCCTTGGTTTATATTTTGAGTACTCTGTTGTGACCAAGACATGGGCTGAGCCAATGTCCTCGCCTTGAGTTTATTTTTGTGATTCTCTGTGTTTAGTTTAATTAGTTTCATGGTCTCTGTTTTGTGTTATTATTATCCCTGCCTTATTCTTAGTTCTTGGTCATAATAGTAATAATAATAATAATAATTATTATTATTATTATCATGGTCATGCTTATGTTTCTTTATTCTGGCCTTGGGTTTGAGTTGACAGTGTTCTTGTTTAGATAGATAGATAGATAGATTTCCTTTACTGATCACAAACTGGGATTATTTCAGGTTTTTTTTAGTTCTGCCTTATTTAATGAGCACTGCTCCTTACCTTGGAGTGGCATCCTCGTTATTGTTGGCGTGCACCACATGCTTCTGCCTTAGCCTTAAGGTGTGTTCACACCAAATGTGAACAGGCAGCGCAAATCCATCGCATGTTTGTGTCTGCTAGCTAGCAGCTAGCTAGTTAGCAGCTAGCTAGCTGCTAACTTTGAGGTTCTGCTGTCACCGGAGTAAAAGTATCACCATTGCAGAGTAAACTAGTTTGAAAATGAAACTCACTCACTGGGTGACAGGAGGACCGGGAACTCTTCAGCTGAATCGGAATTTTGGGAGTTTTTCCACCCACGGTTTCTGGCCACGGACGTCCCAGCAAGCTAGCAACGTAAACACCCATCATCTGTGAAGTTTTGGAGGCTTGAGAAAACATTTTCAGGTGAGCCCCCGGTCGGATAATGTAAACCTAAGCATGACGTTATTTTGGGAATTTCCACAGCAAATTGAACACAGCTGCAGATGTTTTAAAGACAGCTTCCCCTGTCTGCATCTCACTATTCATGTTTGTTGGTGTGTTTACATTGATTTATAATGTAATCATGCCACGCAAAAAATTCGCCTGTTAGCGTTTGGTATAAGATAAGATAAGATAAGATAAGCCTTTATTAGTCCCACAACGGGGAAATTCCAGGATTGCAACAGCACAGGGATAGCAACACTCAGAGCAACAATCAGAAGGCAAGAAAAAAAACAAGCAAGCAAGAGCAGCTAATAAACATATGTACGTATTACTATAAAATATATATATATACACACACACACAGACACACAGTGCAGAGCATTGTAGCTGGATGGAATAAATATATGAATATATGAACACACAGTGCAGAGCATTGTAGCTAGATGGAATAAATATGTAAATATATAAACACCCACAGTACGGAGCATTGCAGCTAGGTGGAATAAATATGCAAGTATATAAACACACACAGTGCGGAGCAATGTAGCTAGATGGAATAATATGTAGATATATAAATATATAAACACCCACAGTACGGAGCATTGTAGCTAGATGGAATAAATATGCAAATATATAAACACACACAGTGCAGAGCATTGTTGCTAGATGGAATGAAACAGCATAACCGTCTACTTAGTTATCCTACATGGTATGATTATGTGCCCATACATATTCTCACCCTCCATAGCGACCGGTATGTTCCTAGTTGTATGCCGGAGAGGACCATTGTGTAAGTCTATTGCATCTTTTGCATTCAAAAAACTATTAGTTTGTTACGTCTTTTTGCTATCTCTGCGAGCAGCCCTGCTTAGGTTGTACAGTCTGACAGCCGTTGGTAGGAAGGACCTACGAAACCTCTCGGTTGTGCACCTGGGATGATGTAGTCTGCTGCTAAATGAGCTCCTCAGTGCATTCAGTATGTCCTGCATAGGGTGGAACTCGGACTCCAGCAGAGATGACAGTTTAGCCACCGTCCTTCTCTCTCCTATCTCCTCCATCGGATCAAGGCGCTGCCCCAGGACAGAGCTAGCTTTCTTAATCAGTTTGTTCAGTCTCTTCCTATCGGCTGCAGTAATGCCACTGCCCCAGCAGACCACTCCAAAAGTGATGGCTGATGCCACCACCGTGTCATAGAATGACTTCAGCAGCGCCCCTTGTACACCAAAAGACCTGAGTCTCCTCAGCAGGAACAGCCTGCGCTGTCCCTTCTTGTAGAGTGCATCAGTATTGTGTGACCAGTCTAGTTTATTGTTCAGATGAATACCCAGGTACTTATAGGATGTCACCATCTCGATGTCTGTTCCCTGTATATTTACTGGTACTGTGAGGGGCTGCCCATGCCTGCGGCAGTCCACCACCAGCTCCTTAGTTTTCCTCGCGTTGATCTGGAGGCAGTTCCGATGGCACCAGTCCACGAAGTCCTGGATAAGCCCTCTGTACTCAGCTTCATCTCCATTGGAGATGAGGCCAACGATCGCAGAGTCATCAGAGAACTTCTGTAGATGGCAGTGTGTTGTGTTGTGTGAGAAGTCCGCAGTATAAAGAGTGAACAGGAAGGGAGCCAGCACCGTTCCCTGGGGGGCCCCCGTGCTACTGATGATCGTGTCGGACACACAGTCCCGGGTTCTCACAAACTGAGGCCGGTTCGTGAGGTAGTCCAGGATCCATGATGACAGGTGCTGGTCCACCCCTGCGCGCAGCAGCTTGTCCTTCAGGATCATCGGTTGGATGGTGTTGAAAGCACTGGAGAAGTCAAAGAACATGATCCTCACCATATTCCCGGGCTTCTCCAGGTGGGACAGAGAACGGTGAAGGAGGAAGATCACCGCATCCTCCACCCCAATGCCATGCTGGTAGGCGAACTGGAGTGGATCCATCGCTGGTTCCACCAGGGGGCGGAGGTGAGCAAGGAGCAGTCTCTCCAGGGTCTTCATCAAGTGGGACGTCAAGGCCACCGGTCTGTAGCTGTTCAGGTCTTTGGGGTGGGAAGTTTTTGGTACAGGTACCACACAAGATGTTTTCCACAGCTGTGGTACCCTCCCCAGTTTCAGGCTCATGTTGAAGATATACGTCACAATCCCACACAGCTGGTCTGCACAGGACTTGAGGAGCTTTGCGCTGATGCCGTCCGGTCCCGGCGCCTTCCTCGCCTTGATCTTCCTCAGCTCCGTCCTCACCTGGGTCCTGGTCAGGGTCAGGATGGGGGGCTGTGTGTTGGGAGTGGGGGGGTGTTGGTAGAGTGGGGAGTGGGCAGCAGGACTTGATTTCTTTAGAGGCAGCAGTGGTTGTTGTGCAGTCAGGGGGGAGGGCGGTTGGTCAAATCTATTGAAAAACAGATTCAGGTTGTTCGCCCACTCCCTGCCCCCTGTGGCCTGGGGGGAGGTATTCTGGAGCCCCGAGATGGTTTTGAGGTTTCTCCAGACCCCGCTGATGTCGCTGATGCCCCGCTGATGTATGAACGCACCTTTAGTTTTATAAGTTTAGTCTTGTTATTTCTTAGCCTGTGCTTTGCCTTAGCCTGGACTTCTTAGCCGGTGTGTTTTTGCCTTGCCTTTTTGTTCCAGCTCACGAGCTGAGTTTATTTTATGTTTCTTAATAAATCATGCCAATCAGAGCTCCCCCAGCACTTGAGTTGTGTTTTAAGCCCTGTTGGGGCTCCCACCATGACTCCTGTATGATGTAGTGATATAGACTTGATGCTGTAGAGCTATTGATGAAGGGTCAAATCATATCCAATGAATATATGTATGTAAAAGGTTTTAAAAAGCAGGAAATCAATATAAAAACACCTTGAATTATAGTTTATTTTTAGTTAATCATCCAATCACAATTAAAGGATCATGTTTGTAGCCATTTTTATTCCTTGTGAGTTTTCTATTATTAAATCATCATCAAGACAGACTTGCAAACAAAAGAAAAAAATATTTTAAAATGGACAGACAAATGGATTATACACAGAGGCATATAGTAAATATTTTCATGATTAAGAAAATCCCCTCTGTTGTCATGTTCTGAGCTCAACTTCGTCTGAGCTCAGACCCTTACTTTATGTTTCAGTATTATTTATCTGTAAAATCTGTGTCTGGTTATTTTCTGTACTTGTGTTGTGGTTTGCCTTTTGTTGCTTGGCAAAGCTCTGCTTTCATCCCTCTGACACACCCACCAACTGACGGCTGTGCTTCAGGTCCCTCAGCTGCAATCAGTTGGTAATTAGGTCATCCTGCCACTTGCACCTGCAGCTCATTAGTGCCCCACTATTTATCTGACTGCAGCACTCTTCTCCAGTGCAGCAGCCAACCATGATGTTAGACTGTTCTCATGCTCCTAGGGCAGTCTCCCCCTCCTGGGATTTCTCTGCCAGGAGAGACTCATTTGTGTAAGTTTTTTCTGTTGCCTTTTTGTATGTCTGCACAGTTATTTTTCGGACTGTTATGCTTTTCTGTAAATAAATGTTCCTCACTGCAGTCAAGCGCTTGAGTTTGTCTTTTGCCCCGGAGGGGCGTTTCATGACATCTGTGGATCACCACCTTATTGTGGTGGAGGAATTTGTCTCCCAAGACAATTTGGTCCTGGGTGAAGGGCCCGACCAAGAGCGGTCCAGCCATGAAAATGTTACATCAAGGATCCAGTGTACGCAAAGGAGCCACATGGGTCCGCCCTCCAGTGGGCTCACCACCTGCAGGAAGGATATTCGGGATCATGATGTTATGTGAATTTACAACCTGGGCCCCTGGATAAACAGTAGAAGATGGATGGATGGATGGCCATTTTGGTGCCCTAGGTGAGATTAGGGTATCCCCCACCCCCACCCCCACACACCTTCGGACCCTGAAGTTCACAACACCAGGGAACTCGCATTACTGCTCATAAAAAAATTGCATAAACTACTTTCAGTCTACCCCAGCAATCCACTCTGTGGGCTAAATGACCCTGCAAGTTGTTGACCCCCTCATCTCAGTTCCACAGACATTTGAATAGGAAACACAGATAAGCAGTAGGTGTCACCGTCAACACGTCAGCACAGAGTGAAATTGAATCAGAAGGCTGTCGGTCATAATTATGACAGATTATATTAATTTCAAAACTGCAGCAGACAGCTATGTGTGCCACAGTTACACAAATATCACAGCAGCTGAGAGTGAGAGGTTTCTTTTAAGAGCATTTTTTCACTCAGTCCCGTGGAGCCTGCTGTAGCTGTGACCATCCCCCAGCTGCTGTGGAGCCAAGACCAGCCTGTCCTGGTTTGCAAAGGACAATCTCACTGTTCAGCTTGTGCTCGTTCATGCATCCCAGTCCACCTTGCATACATCTATCCTCTGCTGCTCCTTTTTTTTCATGTCAGCCCCCTCTGAAATAAAATGTATTCTGCTTTGTGTAACACTGGACACAAAAAACAACACACAAAACACACATCTTCACCAAATTAAAATGCAAGCCTGTGCACAAAAACACACACGGACAGACTCTCTTCTGTCTTTAGTCAACCGACATATTTATTCAATTTTACAAATCTCAACAAATTCCTCTCCGCAATTTGTTTACATAAGCGGACAGGAGTGAGAGGTGGGGGTGGGGCCCCTTTAGGGAGTTCTACGAAGGCCTATCATGGGTCATTGCTGTAGTGATTCAAAGTTGGTCAGCCCTTGGGGGCTCTCTTCTGGCCTTGGGTTTGAAGCATTTGTCTGCCTTATCTGCTTGCACAGCACCTCTAACTATTATGAATTTTTATAAATTTTTAAAATTTATTAATTTAAATTTTTTTTTGACCGCATGCAGCAGCACTCCCTCTAGCAGGTGACGGCCTAGGCTGTGCACCTCCTCACAATTTCCAGATTTGTGCATGATTCACCCTACCATGTGTTTTAAGAAGTTTGAAAGAAATAAAATCAAATCTGCCCTCAAATCATGGGTTTTCTAGCTTTTGCTCCCATCTTAGTTTTGTATGCTTTCTCACCTGGAGGACCGTACCAGATGATTTGGATCCAGACCACCTCTTTTAGGTGGTCTTGGTGCCGTTGTTTTGGTGCACATGCACTAAAGTGCGTGTTCTCACCAGACAAAATAACTCACACTAAAACCTAAAGTTCAAGTGAAATGAACTAAAGCCTGTAGGTGTGAAAGCAGCCTAAGACTCCCAGTGTTTTCAGTGCAGCTTTTGCAGTGTAGTGATCTCTCTGGTGTGCCCTGCCAGTCAAGCCCAAATACTTGACCCTGACTGGCTACATATGGAGGCAGAGTCATCAGTACTGTCTCTCTCTCCCTCTGGACATGTGCTGATTCTCTGGTTACCTTTACCTCCTCTCTCCTCTCCTTCTTGATACAGTTTGCTGCTGCCACATTCATGCTCCTGATATTTAAAAAAGCTTAGTTAATGTTCAAATGGTTTAAAAGAGGTACTTCATGGACAGTTTTGGAGGATGTAATTCATGCTAGATTTTCCAATGCCAATAACTTGGAAAGATGTAAAATATTCTTTACCCCTTCTTCCCTCTTAATAGCATCTTAACAGTGCAATCGGTATTAACTGAGGTTAATCTAGCCGCTGAAGGAGGCTTAATCACCTTTATTCTTAACTCATTTTATTTTGTTGTTAATCACTTGTGGTGTGTTAACACATTCATTCTGACAGGACTAATGTTTTTTTTCATTAAAGGTCTGATGACACGATTTTGACTGCATCTAATTTTGCAACACATAATTTCAATATGACAAAATAGGTGGGTCTGTGCAGTTCTAAGTCAAACAGGCTTTTTTTCATGCGAATAGCTGACGTTTTCATGAGCACCACGTCACCAATTGTGTCAGTGGCTGGAAAACCCCCCTACCATGTTGTGACATCATCGGGAAAACACAGCGCTTGGCTGCCCATTGTACACGCAGGAGAGAAGCAGTAGAAAACATCGACGATGGTTCCAGCACATGTAGTCTGGAATTGGTTTGTGTTGTCCAATCTTCAGACTATTATTGTTCAGAAGAATGGGATGACAATGAAGAATCTGGGGGCAACAGACCTTATAGGTTTGAGCCGTACCAAGCGGACATCGTGCCTAGCGAGTCAGACTCAGAGAGTGATGGTGGTGAGGCACATATGGCTGGCGCAGCAACAGCAGCGACAAACGCACGGCAGGGGAACACCGAGTGGTATGCTTTTGTTACAGATATTGCAACAAATTATTTGTTCATAAATATAATTTATTTAAACCTGATTTTTCAATAAAATCATAAGTGTTTTATAATAAAATTGAAATATCTACCTGATACTTTCAACACCCCCCCCAAATAAACAAATCAAAAGATAGTATTTTTTTATTTTTGCATGTGCCAGTGTGGTCTGTGTGTGAGCCTGACAACAGAGAAGGAGAGTATTTGCTGTCAGAAGCAGGACAAGGTGAAGCAGAAAATTCCGGACGGTGCTATAAAGTGTATCACTGGTCATCACAACTTCCCCGTGGTGTGTCTGAATGAAGATTGATACATGTTTATCTGACCACAACTGTTGTCAATTTTTACAAGAAAGTAAAATAACAAAATATTTATAGTGTGATACTTGAAATTCTCATAACTGTTGTCATCATTGGGACGTTGCATGCCATCCTGTATCAATCCTGGGTATTTTAACAAGAGATAGAATTTTTTTTTTTTGCAAATATAGTATAAATATTTTTTTAGTAAATTAGAGCATACTCGTGGCCATAACTTATCATTTTAAAGTTCAGTTATCTGTATAACCCCTTTAGAAATTAAAATTATTCTCTGTGTTACTGAGGGCAATACCCTTAAAAATAATGTATTCCCTATTATTTATCTCATTAAAAATGCAATTTTGTTTGTTATCATTGTTTATTAACTGCTTTTGTCTTGTATCAACTGGCATGTGATTTTCAACAATAATAATAAAAGCAATAGAAGCAACTGATAGTCCTCATTTTTTCTAGAGTTTGGTCACAAGAAAAACAATACTCATAACTGGTATAGCACACATGTATTATAACTATCAAAAATATTCAATTAATTATTATAAAAGGAAAAAGTCCAAATTAGGGGCAATGAATACAATATAGTCAGTTGGTGTCACGAACCCAGCCCGTGTTATCCTGTAGGCTCGGTTCTGACCGTTCTCTGTGGCTGAGGCATCAGGTTTATTATGTATTATCTTTTGAGTTCTTGTTTTTATGTCTGTGTTCCTTTTCTTTTCCATGCCTGTAGCCGCCGCTCTGGCCGGCGGTTGTTGGGCCGCCGTTTTGACCCACTTTCAGGTGGGCGCTGTCCAAGATTCGCCGGTCTGACCACACCTCCTCTCTCTTTGACAGTCAGCAGTTCATGTTTTGTGTGCATCATCTGCCGTGTTGTCAGCCAGCCAATATTGCCAACACTATCACAATGTGTTATCCACTCCACCCAGCCATAGTTCTGTTGCACCCCTTGAAGCGATGTTGGCCTTGGGGCGTAACCGTGGTTAACACGTCTCCTCTCCATGCGTTCACTGGGTGATGTCGGCCCCAAACACCAACTGTGTTTCTGTTTATTTTTGTAAGTCTTCACCTTTTTGGGAACTGTTGTCATCAGTCTTATGTTCAATAAATGTGCTGTGGTGGATCCTGCGTGTAAATCCATTCATCCTTCCCCTCCTCCGTGCGCTGTGTAAAAAGCGCACGGGGCACGCACGAGGAGGCTTATGACAGTTGGAGCTGAAGCGTGTGATGTGGTCTTTCACGGCCTGCTGTTTATCTAAACCTGCCACACAATGCAAAGGCATAGCCGTAAAACTAAAACAAGAAACCAGAGAAACTGTATGCTACAAAGCTGCTGGCATTCCAGTCAACGACACTGGCGTCCGTTCTCTTGCTTTCGTCATTTCTGACTCCTTCTTCATTTGGTGGGCGGCACCACAGTCCAGTCAACGGCTGCGTTTTTTTTGATGATAACTATGTTATGCAGATGCGGTTGTAAATATTATATTGATCATCGACAATGACTTTTGGGTTTACACAACATGCTAAAAAATGTCAAAATCGTGTCAACAGACCTTTAATTTATGATGTCACCACTTTGCCACCATGTGGCTATTTCTTTCCAAGCAGAAAGAAAAGTAACAGTTATCCTGCCTGCAAAGGCATTATGAAGACAGCACACCACACCTTAGGTGTGCTGTTTCATTCATGAAATAATAGTAAATCTGTGAGTAGATTTGTGAGTAAATCATCCTGATATTAAAAACTTACTCTGGATTCATTATCTAGACATTTAATTTTTTACAATGACATTCAGTTTTCAGATTTAGCATCCAGGTATTTGTGCCCCCCCCCCCCAAAAAAAAAGGTCAATGACAAATTTACCTTTACCAAATTTACCAGAAAAAAAAGGTGGCAAATTTAGGAGAAAATTGTGTATATTCACAAGAAGAAAGTAGCAACTTGATGACAGTTAAAATTGGGGATGACCTGATCTGATCTGCCGTATCGATATTGGGTTTGATCCAGACAAAATGGCTAGATCAGTATTGGTAAGGAATAACAGTAATTTACCAATCCGATACATTAATAATATTAAAATGAAGGCGCGATCCTGTTCTCAGCCACGCTGCGCTTCTGTAAACAGAGGCAACGAGTGTCACCTCACTGGAGCCTGTCTGTGGGACTCGCCTCAGTATGTTGCTGTGTAGTACTAGCATTTACAATTTTACACCACCAACTTGATAAAACACTTACAAAAGTATCACGGCAAAGGAGTATGCTGAATTCTGTCAAGAACCGAGCAGAAGGATGTGTGTTGCGCAGCAACAGCTGCTGCAGTACTGTTTTCCAGCTTGGGAGGCTGGATGTTAAAAGTGAAACCTAAAAAGAAGAAACTGAAAGTAAAAACCAGACTGGAGCATACCTTTTGGGGGAGAGTCTTACAGTTGATGAGAGGTAGGTGACAGAATCATAAATAGCAAATTATTTTTTTGTATTTTGTTTGTATTTTGTATACTTTATTAATCCCAGAGAGTACAAGGTTACATGAACATGAATTGGACCAGGAATGACTTCAAAATAAGAGCAAACCTAAAAACTAAGAATGGACAGAGAATACTATCAGAAACATTACTAAATAAACCGAGGACCAGGAGAATACTTATGATGATAATAATAATAATAATAATAATGATAATGATAATAATAATAATAATAATAATAATAATAAATGACAAAAATGCAACTTAAAGGGTTAGTTATGGAAGTTAGGTTATTTCGCACCTCAGACAGAGACATGGCAGAACAATGCCCAAGAGGGTGAGAGGGGGTTGAATGAAGTGTAGTGTAAATATCAAGCTGTGTATGAGGAAGTGCCTTGAAGCTTGTGAAGGTGACTTGATATATAGAGAGGAGTGCTTGCTGTAACCAGTCAGTCCATTCTGAGCCTGTGAGATGTGAGTGTGTAATAAATCGTCTGCAATGAATCTGCCTCTTCATTTACACACTCCACAAGTTCCTTTATTTTCAGATCTACAGCATTTTTACTTCATGCATAAAGTGGCACTTTGAATTTCATCTAAATGTTTACTGACATACTCATCTTCAAAGTTTTGTATAAACTTGCACTTAAACCTTCAGAATGCATGTTTACATAGTGCTGACCAGTGAAATGCTGCCAGTGTTGCAAAGTTTAAAATAAAAAAGCAGCAGCATCGCTGAACTGAGTCAGATTTGTAATATATTCTTTGACTTTTAGATTGCTGTTTTTATATGTGTACCAAATGCAACTAGTCATTAACAAAGTATGTTCTGTACTTTTGTTGTTTTAAATAAGAGAGATGGTATCGGGTTTGGATTTGAAAGAATATCAGCTGATATTCTGTCAAATTCTGAGCAATGAAGAATAACACGTTAGAATAAATCAAGTATTAATTGATGGTTCTCTAATTTTGATCTCCACTTGTGTCATGACCTAATGTTTAAATCTATCCATCAAAATGGTGGACAAAGAGAAATTCCTGATGGTAATTAACAAAAAAGACAAGAAGGAAAGGAAATATGATGAGGCTTAGCTTGCTTTTGGATTCATTGTGGGTGTGGAGGGGCAGAGAAAGACCTGTATGTGTAGGTCAGCTTGGTAATCATCCCCCCAAAATTTGTGTGTGTGTGTTTAAGAACCACTGGTATAAATGAACAAAAACGTCTGCAGATTAAAATGACAACACAGTATTCTCTGAACTCTTATTGCTGACATGGGATTGAAACAATGTCAGTGTTTCAGTCGTGCTCTTGAAAGGTTGTTATGGCTTCAGTTGATCAACAGATGTCACTGTTCTCAGTTAGAATGAAGCCTTGAAGCTTTCAATCGTTTTCTGGCACAGTTAGAAGGGCTTCATTGAGGCTAAGGGCTTCATTGAGGCTTCACCTGCCCATCACTACTGAGGAGCTGGAGCATTTGTTGTTTAAAAGCAGCCTACCTTGTATATTTACTGCTGTTTACAGCCTGTTAATTTCCATTCTCAGCATGCAACACATACCTTACAACACAGACTCCAGTGCAAAACACTCCCTCACTCTTGTTCGACCACTCGCACAGAGCGGTACTTATATTCTAATTAGAGCTCCCTTTACTGGTGGTAACTGGTGGTACAGGTGTGGATTAAACGATTTAGCACCTCTTTAAAGGGGTGATAGGGGCCGCAGAGAATATCTGTAGTTATTATTAATGCAGAATTCATTCAGCCACTTCATTCAGCCAGGGTGAATTTCATTACGACATTAACTAATTAGAAATGTTTAAAATGCAACACAAAAAAGTTTTTATTACAGGCTTTTTAAGGGCCCCTCTCTGCAGTGGTCCCTGGGTTAACAGTACCATTTCCTCCCCAGTCTGACACCCCTGGTGACCACAAACACTCCTCAAGAAGTGACTGTTATGTATTATAAACACCGGCGTCTACACTGGACAATATTTAATTTGTTTGCATATGGGTGAAACTGGACATCCTGGCAGAACTAAAAACAGTTATCTGTCACAGGTCTGTGGTGGACCACTCCTAGTTACACGGGGTGAGACTGGACATCCTGTCAGATAAGCACATCTTTCACAAAGTCTGTGGGGGACTTTTGCCAGTCGGTGCATCATGACATGCACTACACAAAGAGCAGAGATAAACAAACCTATCATCTGGTCAGTCACTGCAACAGATACTGGAGTCAGTTTGTCTTGGCCTGTCCTTGCCACTGATAACACCTCTATCTTCCAAGAATGTGCCGCTAGTCCAGCAAAAGCTAGTGGTACTCAAATACTTTGCAAGCAGTTTCATGAAATGGTCAGTCAGAAAGCAACTCATACCGGCTCGAACGTCGCCCGGATTAACAAAGCCAGGAGTTCCTGGTAGCAGAGGGTGAAGGACAGCGCTGTGTGGAGGAATCTGATCAGACCTAAATGAAACAGTCATTGTTGCCCCCGACAGACTGCTATGATGGATGGATGGATGAAAATGACAATAGGCCTATTCTTTTCTATATTATTATTTTATTTTTTTAAATTGATTGATTTATTTGAACATCAAGACAAAAAAAAAATAAAAACAAGGAATCAAAACCCCCCCAAAAAATAAACATTACAAAAAATGTCTTTGTTCAAAAGGAATGGGAAGAAGCCAGTGATTATAAAGTCCCACCCCTTCTCCATACCCAATAAATTATAATATCATTCTAGTCATTACTCATTGAGGTACTTAGCAACAGTTAACTGGGTACATTTGGGTACATTGGGCTGCACGGTGGCGCAGTGGTTAGCACTGCGGCAGCACAGTTTACCCTTGGCCGGGGGATTGTGGGGATCGTGGGTTCGATCCCAGCCCCCGACCAACAGTGATCTGTGTGGAGTTTGCATGTTCTCCCCGTGTTGCGTGGGTTTACTCCGGGATTTCTCCGGTTTCCTCCCACATGCCAAAAACATGCATGTTAGGTTAATTGGCTGTTCTAAATTGTCCCTAGATATTTGTTTCCTATAGGCCCTTAGAATAGAGGGTTAGTATTAATGAAAGCGCTTTGAGTGGTCTTTGTGACTAGAAAAGCGCTATATAAGTGCAGGTTAGTTAGTTAGTTAGTTACATTTCAGAGGGAGTATTTTTTACCGGCAGAGCAAACTAACTGGTTAAACAAACAAATCATGATATTTTGTCCTGTATTGCTGTCATTTAATAAACTGTGCTTGTGGAACTGTTGTATAAAAGCAATCTTACTCAAGGTCGTGCAATATCTTGAATATCATAACTGCGATGATATCTTATGAGGAATTGTCGTAGTAACTATGTTCATTGATACCACACTTCCTTTCGTGTAATATTGCTTAACTATTGCAGACTGAGTTTGGGAATGACTGGCAAATCTATGACAAGGTTTTTAAAAAATTTCAGTAACTATATTTTTTTTCTTTTTTCCCCCGTCCTGTCAGGCAGCTAGGTGAGCAGAACAGAAGTCTGCTTCCCTTATTGTACAAAACCAAAAAATTGTACTGTACAACCTAAGCAGGGCTGCTTGCAGAGATAGCAAAAAGACGTGACAACCTAATAGTATTGAATGCAAAAGACGCAATAGACTTACACAATGGTCCCCTCCGGTATACAACTAGGAAAATACCGGTCGCTATGGAGGGTGAGAATATGTATGGGTACATAATCATACCATGTGGATAACTAAGTAGACGGTTGTGCTGTTTCATTCCATCTAGCTACAATGCTCCGCACTGTGTGTGTTTATATATTTACATATTTATTCCATCTAGCTACAATGCTCCGCACTGTGTGTTTATATACTCATATATTTATTCCATCTAGCTACAATGCTCTGCACTGTGTGTCTATATATATATATATTTATATTTATATGTACATATGTATACTCGCTGCTCTTGTTTTTCTCTTGCCTTCTGATTGTTGCTCTGAGTGTTGCTATCCCTGTGCTGTTGCAGTCCTGGAATTTCCCCATTGTGGGACTAATAAAGGCTTATCTTATCTTATCTTATCTTATTGTGCCAAACAAATTTACTTTGCTAAAAGGAGCTTTAAAGTACATATATCAGTACTGTATATCATTTATAAACTCCTCATGCAATAACTTTTGATACTTTATTTAAGTTGTTTTACCCATGAAGGATCTGAGGGAAGGGATGGGGAAAGGAGGGGTGGGGAGGAGGAAAGAGCTGTATTTGTTAAAGGGGAGACGTGTGTGTGTGTATGTATGAGAGTGTGTGCAAAATAAGTGTGTGCCTGTGAGTGGTTTACCAGTGAACATACGAAGAGGGTGGCAGGTCACAGCAACCCCCCCCACCAGAAACCCAGAGAAAGCAAGGCAACGCCCCCAACCCCCACAGAGCACAAATGTCCCGAGGCCAACAAGCCCCAGGACAGCCAGGCATCCACCCCAGGAGGGACAGCCAAGGGAGGCTGGGCCACCAAGGTGCGGCACACCCCACCCCTGACCCCCAGCAGGGGCCAATACCAGCCCCAGGGGCCCAGGTGCCAGAGGTCCAACCCCCCCCCCCCCCCCCACAGGGCTGGAGTCCAGCCCACGCTCCCGGCGCAAGCCCCCCCAGACACCCCACAGCGGGCCCACCCCCGCCCCAGCACTGCTGACGCACACCCCTGGAACCCCCACACCCAAGGAAGGTGGCAGCAAGGCACAGGAGCCCCACTGGGGGCCAGTCCGTCCCTGTACAAGGGAGCTCACTCAGCCAGGAGGTGCCAGCAGGCACCAAGAGGTGCCACCTCCTCAATCCAGCACCCCCCAACCAGCACACACACCCATTGCCACGCACTCACACCCTCATACTCTCATACACACCCACTCGCACCCACACACACTCATGCGCACTCACTCACTCTCACTTGCCCTCTCCTCCACACAATCCTACACTCGCACTCTCAGACCCACCCACTCTCACCCACTCCCTTACCTGCTCAATCTGACTCCTACTCCCACTCGCCCTCAGAGTCACCCCCACCCACTCATGCTCACCCATACACACACTCTCACTTGCTCTCCCACTCACTGACATCCACTCGTGCGGTCCCCCACTCACACACACTCATTCACCTTTATTACTTGGGGTGGCTGTGGCGCAGATGCAGCATGCATGACTGTGCACCAACACCCGGCAGGGGCTGGGAAAACCACTGGCGCGGGCCGGCTGCCACACCCCTGCCAACTCACCCCAGGGCAGCTGTGGCCACAGAAACACACCACCACCCCCAATGCCCACCTGGAGCGACTGTTCAATGGACCACCACAGGCTCCTTGAGAAGCTGCCCAACATGCAAAGCGCCACACAAATCCGACCCACCACTACCACCGCCATCACCATCTCCACTCATCACTTCCTCACTCTCGCTTACTCACTTGTTCACTTACTCTCTCACTTCCTTGCTCACTCTTCTTCATTCAGCAGCGTCCAGGGATTTTGACAACATGATGGGGCCCAGGCCACCAGCTGGGGCCTCAGGTCCCCGGCAGAAGGAGGGCAGCGGGGGGGGGACCCCCACCCCTCCATCCCCCATGCATGGATCATGATGGGTGAGTGTTAGTTGTGTGGTGTGATTGTGTGCAGGTGTGTGAACTACCAAAGTGCAGTTAAAATTGGGAGGATGGTGTGTTGGAGCACCGCTAGCCACTGCTATAGGCAATGGGGCTCCCATCTCCCCAAGTCCTCAGTGTCTACAGTGCAATTAAAATTGAGGTAGGGGTGCCCCACTGAGCAGTAGACAGAGGGATCCTCTTTACCAACACAGTATGGCACACCCCCACCCCAAAACATTAAGTGTATCCAATACGATGCATGTTCCACCCAGAATTGGGGGGAGGGGGGTAAGACTGGGAGGGAGGCGGTCCAAAAGAGAGCCCATTCCCTGCAGAAGCAAGTTCCAAAACTGGCTCTGGAGGCCATCCATTGCCCCCAGATCCTAATCCAGGGCGAGGGCTGCCAGGCCGAGCAGCCCAGGACCCGCCAGCATCACATCCTGGTGTTCCCCAGCGCCACAGGCATGATGGCCCAGGCACAATCATACTTACTTTCACACATCTTGTACACACAAACATACATAATAATAATTCAGTTCAATTCAGTTCAATTCAACTTTATTTATACAGCGCCATATCACAACAATAGTCATCTCATGCACTTTCAACTGTAGGGGAAACCCCACAATTGCAGAAAGACCCCAGCAATCAGGCGATCCCCTGTGACCAAGCACTTGGCGATGATGGAGAGGAAAAACTCCCTTTTAACAGGAAGAAACCTCTAGCAGAACCAGACTCAGGGAGGGGCAGTCATCTGCTGCGACTGGCTGGGGGGGTGAGAGGATAGAGAAGAAGAAAAGAACAGACATAAAGAGAGCAAACATTAAAGGAGAGAAGCCAAGTACATTATTGGAGGTCACCCGGCAGTCTAAATCTATTAATAGCAAAACAAAGGGAGGGTTAAGAGACACAAGATCCCTCCCTAATTGTAGGCTATATTGAAAAGGAAGGTTTTTACCCTATACCCTAGTTTTAACCCTATTCTTAAAAACAGAGATTGAGTCTGACTCCCGAACCCAGATTGGTAACTGGTTCCACAGGAAAGGAGCTTGATACCTGAAGGCTCTGCCTCCCATTGTGCTTTTGGAGATTCTAGGTATTACAAGTAATCCAACATTTTGGGAACGTAGTGCTCTATTAGGATGATAGGGTAATATCAGATCTTTTATATAAAAGGGGGCCTGATTATTAAGAGCTTTGTAAGTGAGAAGAAGGATTTTAAACTTAATTCTAAACTCTATGGGAAGCCAATGAAGGGAGGCCAGAACCGGAGAGATATGATCTCTCTTTCTAGTAACTGTTAAAAACTCTTGCAGCAGCATTTTGGATCAACTGAAGACTTTTTAAAGATATTTTAGGACAACCTGATAATAACGAGTTACAATAATCTAATCTAGAGCAAACAAAAGCATGGATCAGCTTCTCAGCATCACTCAGACACAAGATGCTCCTAATCTTGGCAATATTGCAGATGATAGAAGGCAGTCTTAGAAACAAATTTAATATGTGAATTAAAAAACAGATCTTGATCAAAAATAACTCCAAGGCTCCTCACAGAACTATTCAGAAAAAGAGTAGCCGCATCCAAACTAGGAGTTTGATTTGGAAAGGTATTTCTAAGGTTTTTTTTGACCAGCAAGACGACATAATAGCAATAACAACGTAACAACAATGATGAGTAATGGGCCGGACCCATACGGCGCTCCACATGCCAAGCAACACCCCAGAGCGCCCATCGCAAGCTCACCAACCACCCACCCCCCGACATACATTGAAAGTGGCAGGCTACCCTGCAGCCACAGCCGCCCCAGGGCGAACCGAAGGAAACGTGGCCGCCAACCCGTGCCAATGGCCCCCCAGCTACCCCCGAGCACCCACACGCACCCATACCCAGCACCACAGACACCAGAGGCAAGCGGCAAAGTGGCCCGCCTCTTGACACAACAGGACGGCCAGGAAGAGCGGGTCCTGAACCGCCACCCCCAGGCCACCAGATGGCCCGCCCCACCCCCCACCCCCCAACAAGGTCTTCCCATCCACATACACACCCTCCACCCCTGCATGTCCACCCACAGGTACTTGCATCCACACATGCACACACACACGCCCACCCTCATGTGTGCACACATATACTCACCATCACATATGCCCACCTACACCCACGCACAACCTTGCCTGTTTACACACAACACACATACCCACACGTTCACACACGTGCACGTACCCATATCCACACCCATACATATACACGCGAACCCACACACACACATACTCATGCACACCTGCACATACGCATGTGTACACTCACTCACACATGCACACGCACACGCACACCCACATACACAAGCACACTCACACCCGCAGGCCCCGGAGAACGGAGTGTATATTGTATATATTTTCAACTTTCTGAATTATTCTAAAATTTTTGTTTTACAGTATATATTTCCATGTAATTCAAGACTTGAATTTTTTTGTTTCCACATTTTTATATTTTTATTTTTATTTTATTTTTTCTTTTTTTAACTTTCTGTATTAAGAATTAAAGAACACAAAAAAGGCAGAGGGTAGCTTCGTGGAGCAGTGGTTAGCACTGTCACCTCACAGAAAGAGGATTGTGGGTTTGAACTCCAGCTTGGTTGCGGCTCTGTGTGGAGTTTCTATGTTCTCCCCATGTCTGCATGGGTTTTCTTTGGGTACTCTGATTTCCTCCCACAGTCCAAAGACATACATGTTAGATTAATTGGCAGTAATTGGGGTTTCTAAACTGCCTTTATAAATGAGAGCGCAAATGATTGTGTGTCATCACCCTGCAATGGACTGGTGGTCTTTTCAGGGTATACCCTGCGTCTTGCCCAAGGTAGGCTTCGGTCTGGTTCCAGGAGGAATATTCTGAGGGGGAAATGGCCCCAGAGAAGGGGCCTGATCAGGGGCGGCAGTGGCACAGGTGGAGTGTGGCCGACTATTGATCGCAGGGTGAGGGGTTCAATTCCTGCTCTGTCTGCCGTTTGCATGCTGAAGTGTCCTTCAGCAAGACACTGAACCTCCACTTGTTCCTTTTGGGTCAGGCCAGCGTCTGTGTATGGCGGCTCTGCCGCCATCACTGTGTAAATGGATGGATAACAGGATCTGCAAAGCGCTTTGGTCATCCAGAGATGAGTAAAATGCGCTATATAAGGGAACGCCATTTACTTTGAGAGCAACTAGGGCTGATGTGGCCCTGGATGAAAATGAGTTTTACACGTCTGCTTTAGGGGATCACCTTATTTTGAGTCATTTCTCCATATGGGTTTGAAATGGGAGCTGAGGCATCTACATTTAAAAGTGCATACCTCTGAATGAACAAGCTATCAACTCATTTTTCCTTTTGTTTTCATAAACAGAAGTTTAAAAAAATAACGGCCATGTCAATGATAAGTATTTCATTTGTTATTCAGACATCTTTTATCCTCAGCAATCCATGTGGATAACTATCTGCTCTATCAAAAAGTCCCAGTGCCTTTGCTTTATTTCTCCACTTATTCCAAGTAAAACTGCTGAAAACATAAAAGACATTCATTCCTGTGCACCAGGGCAGCTTTGCAGAGAATGACCTACAGCAGCAGACAGCGAATGTTTAAAACAGCAAACATAAAAGCTTTCATGAGCGGGGAATAGGTCGAATCACCGTTGTGTTAAATCACTTGGCAGCAGCCAAAGGGCCATGGGCTGAAATGAGATCTTTTTGGGCAATTGTGCTGTTGCCAATAGGGCTGAGATGTTGACTGAAAATGTTGCACCGGGCTTGTTGGACTCAGTCACCTAACCCTCTGGGGCTGCCCTCTCTCTCATACAGCTTTGTTAATACTATCATGTAATATTGCTGTTTGCAGTATAGAGAATTGTTCACCTTGGTGCTCACTGACCCTTGGCTTCCTCAGCTGGGCAGGATTTTATATATATATATAGTGGGGCAAAAAAGTATTTAGTCAGCCACCAATTGTGCAAGTTCTCCCACTTAAAAGATGAGAGAGGTCTCCAATTTTCATCATAGGTATACCTCAACTATGAGAGACAAAATGAGAAAAAAAAAATCTAGAAAATCACATTGAAGGATTTTTAATGAATTAATTGGTAAATTCCTCAGTAAAATAAGTATTTGGTCACCTACAAACAAGCAAGATTTCTGGCTCTCACAGACCTGTAACTTCTTCTTTAAGAGGCTTCTCTGTCCTCCACTCATTACCTGTATTAATGGCACCTGTTTGAACTTGTTATCAGTATAAAAGACACCTGTCCACAACCTCAAACAGTCAGACTCCAAACTCCACTATGGCCAAGACCAAAGAGCTGTCAAAGGACACCAGAAACAAAATTGTAGACCTGCACCAGGCTGCGAAGACTGAATCTGCAATAGGTAAGCAGCTTGGTGTGAAGAAATCAACTGTGGGAGCAATTATTAGAAAATGGAAGACATACAAGACCACTGATAATCTCCCTCGATCTGGGGCTCCATGCAAGATCTCACCCCGTGGGGTCAAAATTATCACGAGAATGGTGAGCAAAAATCCCAGAACCACATGGGGAGACCTAGTGAATGACCTGCAGAGAGCTGGGACCAAAGTAACAAAGGCTACATCAGAAGCACACTACGCCGCCAGGGACTCAAATCCTGCAGTGCCAGACGTGTCCCCCTGCTTAAGCCAGTACATGTCTAGGCCTGTCTGAAGTTTGCTAGAGAGCATTTGGATGATCCAGAAGAGGATTGGGAGAATGTCATATGGTCAGATGAAACCAAAATAGAACTTTTTGGTAAAAACTCAACTTGTCGTGTTTGGAGGAGAAAGAACACCATACCTACTGTGAAGCATGGGAGTGGAAACATCATACTTTGGGGCTGTTTTTCTGCAAAGGGACCAGGACGACTGATCCGTGTAAAGGAAAGAATGAATGGAGCCATGTATCGTGAGATTTTGAGTGAAAACCTCCTTCCACCAGCAAGGGCATTGAAGATGAAACGTGGCTGGGTCTTTCAGCATGACAATGATCCCAAACACACTGCCCGGGCAACGAAGGGGTGGCTTCGTAAGAAGCATTTCAAGGTCCTGGAGTGGCCTAGCCAGTCTCCAGATCTCAACCCCATAGAAAATCTTTGGAGGGAGTTGAAAGTCCTTGTTGCCCAGCGACAGCCCCAAAACATCACTGCTCTAGAGGAGATCTGCATGGAGGAATGGGCCAAAATACCAGCAACAGTGTGTGAAAACCTTGTGAAAACTTACAGAAAACATTTGACCTCTGTCATTGCCAACAAAGGGTATATAACAAAGTATTGAGATGAACTTTTGTTATTGACCAAGTACTTATTTTACCGAGGAATTTACCAATTAATTCATTAAAAATCCTTCAATGTGATTTTCTGGATTTTTTTTTTCTCATTTTGTCTCTCATAGTTGAGGTATACCTATGATGAAAATTGGAGACCTCTCTCATCTTTTAAGTGGGAGAACTTGCACAATTGGTGGCTGACTAAATACTTTTTTACCCCACTGTATATATATATATATCAAATCAAATCAAATCAAATCAAATCAAACTTTATTGTCATATTGCTGTACATACAACTGTAGTGCAGGCAAGATGAAATTGCGTTTCTCTCGGCATCCATATAAGAAGCAGCATGATTAAGACACACTCCCACATAGCTCCCACCCCCCCATCCATTCACACATCCCTGAGACATACTTGGGGAAAAAGAATAACTAACTATAATATACAAAATGTCCATAGGTGCAGTAGTGTGTATGTGAGATTCCGGGTCAGCTGTTCAGCATCCTGACAGCTTGTGGGAGGAAGCTGTTGATCAGTCTGGTGGTTCTGCCTCTGATGCTCCGGAATCGTTTACCAGATGGAAGAAGTTCAAAGTGTTTATGCAGAGGGTGAGAATGGTCCTTGACAATGTTCAGTGCCCTGCTCCTACAACGGTTCTGAAAAAGTTCTTGGACAGAGGGGAGGGAGACTCCAATTACCCTCTCCGCCCCCTTGACTATCCTCTGCAGGGCTTTTTTGTCTGACATACTGCAGCTGGAGTACCATGTAGCAATGCAGTACGTCAGAACACTCCACCACACCTCTGTAGAAGGTCCTGAGGATGCAGATGGGGAGAGAGGCCTGTTTGAGTTTCCTCAAGAAGTGTAGTCTCTGCTGAGCTCGCTTCCTGATCTCCAAGGAATTCTTGCTCCAGGTCAGGTCCTGCGAGATCTGCACTCCGAGGAACTTGATGTTCTCTACTCTCTCCACTAAATGGCCGCCGATGCTGAGGGGGACGTGCTCAGGCTGTGACCGCCGGAAGTCGATAATCATCTCCTTTGTTTTGTCCACGTTGAGCACCAGATTGTTCTCCCTGCACCAGCCCTCCAGGTCTCTCACTTCTTCCCTGTACATTGATTCCTCATCCCTCTGAATAAGTCCCACCACCATGGTGTCATCTGCAAACTTAATAATCTGGTTCCCCTCGTGTTTGGATACACAGTCATGTGTTAGAAGTGTAAACAACAGTGGACTGAGTACACAGCCTTGAGGGGTTCCGGTACTCAGCGTGACAGAGTTGGAGATGTTGTTTCCAACCCGGACAGACTGAGGTCTCTCAGTCAGGAAATCAAGGATCCAGAGACATGTGGCGGTGTTCAGACCGAGAAGGAGTAATTTCTCTATCAGTCTCTGGGGAATAATGGTGTTGAATGCTGAACTGAAATCAATGTACAGGAGTCTGGCGTAGGTGTCTTTCTGGTCCAGGTGGGTGATGACAGAGTGTAGGGTGGTGACTATAGCATCCTCCGTGGAGCGGTTTGAACGATATGCAAACTGGAGCGGGTCGTGTGATGCAGGGAGGCAGGCTGTGATGTGTGGT